>JBBPBX010054113.1:10981-23590 GCA_038048925.1 Garcialebias charrua
CCCCCCGAGTTGTGAATTGTGAGTTTTCAGTTCCAGACTTTTATTTTTATTCTTTTGCCTTCATATACCACAATATAATCTCAAGGGGGAGAACTTTACACCATTGGGCTTCTCCATAAAACTCAAAGCATAAATAAAAGTGAGCCACAGCTTCTGCTCTGAGCCACTGGCAGCCCACTGCACGGCTGTTTCAATAAATAAGAAACGAAATGTCCAGAATGGCAGTTAAATCCAATTAACTTGGTCACATTACTTATTTTGTCATATGTACCTTTTAAAAGCCTAAAGAGGATTGACTCCTCTTAATATTACAACCTGCTATGTTTTCTATGTCCCCAAAATAACTGCAGAACCTCATGCTGAACTTACAAAGTCAAAATGGCCTCTTATGATGACGAGCATGAATTAACATCCAAAAAGTATCAATATAGGAAGGTGGGGGGAGTTGTTCTAACGTCAATCAAAAATGTTTTGCCATTAGACAATAGAGCTCAGTTAGTGAGAGAGAAATCAATATAGAGTCACCGATAACTCCAAATAAACGTATTTTATTAATTCACTCATGCTTTCAGAATATAATACACCACTGATCCAAACTGTTAATATTGTGTCAAACAAACTGGAACAAATGAGCTCACTCTGTAATTTATTTTTTATGACTAACACTAATAAAGAGACAACAATCATTCCAGGACTGATTTGACTTTGTTGCGAGAACAAAGAACACTGATTATCTTGATGTTAATTTCACGTGTATTTATTTTAAAGAAGTCTTTCCGAAAAAGCACATACAGCACAGCTGCAGTCACAAGTTTACACACACTCATTATGGGACGACATGAATGTTTGATCAGTTTTAGGCTTCTAATGGATTATTTTATCAAATTTCTCGGGTGGAATTTTTATTATACAACATGAATTATCACTAAAACACAGAGATACAGGCTCAAATGCATCCATGCATTCATGCAAATCTTTTAATAAGTGATGCTGAAGCTTTTAAATGTTTTTCTTTTTTTCTTTGACAATGCCAAGGCCTGTTAACATGTCATTAGTGACCATGATTGATTGCAGCTGGTAGTTTCTCTTTGCCAACCGAAACAAGTTTTGTTTGGCAGCTCTATTTGGATAGACCTGTACTCATCTGTCACCCTTTGATAAAATACATTTGCTCAGGATTATCTGGAATGACCCAGCAACCACCAAGGCTCAAGTCTGCCATGAACTTACAATTTCTGAAACACTAGTACAGTACTGGTGTCCACAGTGAAGCCATTTTTATAACAGTATGGGCTGAGAGGGTGCAGACCAAGAAATAAGCTCCTGCTCCAAAAGCAACACTCAAGTTTGATGGCCAAGACTTCTGGAGAAAAGTTTTTTTGGTCAGACATAACAAAGATGGAGTTTTTTTGACAAAAAATGGCACGAATTGTGAAAAAACACTGTACCAACTGTCAATCATGGTTGCTGTACCAGCATACTATGGTATGGGTGCATTGCATAAAGTGGATGGAGTAATGAAGGAGGATGATCTAAAAAAAAAAAATTCTACTTCAAATCAGCTGGACCATGGGTGGGCAATATATTTTTTCCAGTCACCCAAATTAAGGTACCATACCTTCCGGTCTATAAGCTGCTACCTTTTCACAGGTATTGAACCCCACAGCTTATACAATGTTGCAACTACTTTATGGATTTGTTTTTTGGATGGGCCTCATCACACATAGCTGCCCAATGCATGTCTCTCTTGAGGGGTGAGTCGTCATGACTTTATTTTACATTTGACTGTAGCTGTACATGCATACTCCATGCAACATTAAAATTTTGGTGTTTAGGAGAGAAAATGGTAAACTCTTTTATCAGTGCACATTCACGTTAAAATGACTAATATGTAGCCCTAACATAAGAGTCTCAATGAGCCATTAGGCAGTCTCTGGAGATTTTTTAAAACAATTTTGTAAGAAAATCAGGTTATGTCCAGTGAGTTATCTATATTGGTTTTGCTTTTGTCCAAGAAAAACTTCTTGGACAACTTCTTTCTTTGTCCAAGAAAAGGACTTCACATCTGCCTTGAACACCATGATCCCCCAAACCCTGATGGACAAACACTTGGACTAAGCCCCTCCGTTTGTAACTGGGTCTTAAGGCCGAGATACAGTGAAGCAGACTCCGTATACGCGCGTATACGCGCGTATACGGAGCGGCTGCTTTACTTCAGCTCACGTTCTCCTTGTTGTAATATGAGCTGCTGCACACGAAGGGGACTCAACTGAGCTCGCTGATTGGTCACTTGCTGACACGCCTACTGAATTGATTGACAGCGCTCAGTCAGCTGAATGTGAAACCTAGTTGAAAGTGAAACCTTTAACATGAGCAGCTCGCTGGACTTCTGCGGTGTTCTGATGCGGTGTTTCTACTATATATGTTATAAAAAGTTCTCTCAGAAATAAAAATAATAACAGGGAGCGCTTTTCCTGCAGCACACAGCCCACCAGGGAATATTAAAACATCGCCGCACCCAGGTAGGACCTGAATTCATTCATTTCAATCATCGAGTGAACGGAGGAAGAAGCGGTTACTTGACTTTAGGCAAAAAAACAAAAGAAAAGGCCCGATCAGCGATAAAGAAGGGGAATTTATTTCATTTGTGTAACATACAAAACAGTCCGGCGCCGGGAAGTTTATGGTCAGACACCGCGTATCGCGCACGCGGATCGCGTATGCGTAGTAAAAAAATACTTTTGCGCGTACATGCCCTGAGGGGCTACGCGGGGCTACGCTTTTGCCTTGGCGTACGTACGCTGCGTATAGGCGTACCGTGAGGACGCGCGAGTGTATCTCGGCCTTTAGACTTCTTAACAAACAGACCACAGTCCGTGAAGATCCACAACTTCTCCTCCTCCACCATTACCCTCAGCACTGGCTCTCCTCAAGGATGTGTGCTGAGCCCTCTTCTGTTCACTCTGCTCACATATGATTGTACAGCCACACATCCAGGCTGTCATATTGTTAAGTTTGCAGATGATACAGCGGTGGTGGGATGCATCACAAACAATGATGAGTCCAGCTACAGACAGGAGGTGGAACACCTGGAGAGCTGGTGCAAAGAGAATAACCTTCACATGAATGTGTAGAAGACAAAGGAGATGATTGTGGACTTCAGAAGTCAAAGTCAAAGTCAAAGTCAACTTTATTGTCAGAACTGCACTATGTGCAGGATATACACAGGATTGAAATTGCGTTTCTCTCAGTCCCTCTGTGCAACAGTAACCATCTAAACACTAAACACTAAAACATTTAATAAACATAAGTATAAAATAGTAAAAGTGTAACACTGTCCTGAGTTTTTCCATGGTAGTATAAAAGTATGAAAATTTACACCAACACTGAAACACCAAACACCCAATGAACATTGCAAGATGGCCGCGCTCAGAGCAGCCGCAGCTTCACGAGCTCCCGGTTCATCTCTAGTTTTTAGTAATTTTAATAGTGTTTTTGTACCTGACTCTGCGCGTTTTTTGCGGGTGAATTATAGCCGAACTGAACTGTTAAGAATCGGAGCGGATTTACCACAGGGCACAGCTGAAATCAGCAACAAACTCAAATCAGAGCTCGGAAGATTGGAGCTGCTAAGAACGTCCTTCTGGAAGCAGACGCGCTCCAGGGGAAAGAAAAGGAAGCGGTGCTCACGAGGAAAGAAGCGGGGCTGCCGAGCAGGAATTATGACGAGACTGCGGGCAGACGCTAAAACCGGTAGACCCCCGATGCCGGCTCTTTTTCTGTCTAACGTTCGCTCGCTGGACAACAAAATGGATCTACTTCGTTTGAGAGTGACCACGTCGGAGGAGATGAGAAGGTGCTCCGTGCTCTGCCTGACAGAAACGTGGATCTCTGAGGACACTCCAGACTCTGTTTACGAGCTGGATAATAGGCTCTTTTTCAGAACAGACCGGTGCACCGAGACTACGGGGAAAACACGAGGTGGCGGTGTTTGTATTTACGTACACAAAGACTGGTGCACGAACTGTGCTGTGATAAAAAGAGCTTGTTCAGCTGCCGTGGAGTTGATCACAGTAAGGTGTCGCCCGCACTATATGCCCCGTGACTATTCAGTGATCTTAATCAGCGTTATTTACATAGCCCCTGATGCTAATGCTAATGACGCCCAGGGAGAAATTCATGACTTACTCACCTCGCTGCAATGTAAATATCCTGAGGGGCTCTTCATTGTTTGCGGAGACGTGAATCACGTAGATCTTCAAGTCTCCCTCCCAGCCTTCAATAAGAACGTCTTCACAGCTACGAGAGGAGATAAAACGCTCGACCAAGTCTTCACTAATGTAAAGGGAGCGTACACGGCGAAGACACGCCCACCGCTCGGAGCTTCCGATCACTGCTCTCTGATCCTGGCTCCAAGAGAACTCCCCCCACTCAGGCGCTCCAAGCCGGAACAAAGAGAGATAAGAATCTGGCCTCAAGATAGTTCCCCCATGTTGAGAGACTGTTTTGAGAAGACAAACTGGTCTGTTTTCAGAGAAGCAGCTACTGATGGAAGTTCAGTGGATATGGAACTGTATGCTTCCTCAGTCCTGGGCTACATCAGTACATGCTCTGAAAATGTATCCATAAAAAAATATGTTAAATCCTACCCGAACCGGAAACCCTGGTTAAATAAAGAAGTTCACGCCTTGCTAGCAGCCAGGGATACTGCATTCAAGTCAGGAGATAAAGAGGAGCTGAGAAAGAGCAGGAAAGAACTGAAGGATGGCATTAAGAAGGCCAAGGCCACGTATGCACAGAGGATCGAGGGACAGTTCACCTCACAAGACCCACGGAGCATGTGGAAGGGTATTAAATGCATAACAGATTACAAAGGCAAGAACAAACAATGCCCCAGGGACCCATCTCTGCCTGATGCCCTCAATAAGTTTTATGCACGTTTTGATGATCCAAACAGACCAGCTAGCACCAGACTCACCTCATCACCAGATGAAGAGCATCTCAGGGTGACCGCAGCAGAAGTGAGAGGCAGTCTCAGAAAGATTAATCCTCATAAAGCAACCGGACCAGACAACATCCCAGGGAAAGTTCTGAAGGAATGTGCGGACCAGCTCTGTGAGGTGCTGGCTGACATCTTCACCACCTCACTTGCACTGGAGTCAGTTCCCACCTGCCTGAAGACCGCGACCATCATCCCAGTCCCAAAGAGCTCCACAGTGACTGGTCTGAATGACTATAGACCGGTGGCCCTCACCCCGATAGTCGCTAAATGTTTTGAGAAACTGGTCATGTCCCACATCAAGGCAACCGTCAACATCAACGAGGACCCTCATCAATACGCATACCGTGAGAACCGATCAACAGAGGACGCCATTTCTTCCGTGGTCCACACTGCTCTCACCCACCTGGATCAGAAGGACTCATACGTGCGTCTGCTCTTTGTGGACTTCACATCTGCCTTCAACACCATGATCCCCCAAACTCTGATAGACAAACTATCTACACTTGGACTAAGCCCCTCTATTTGTAACTGGGTACTAGACTTCTTAACAGACAGACCACAGTCCGTGAAGATCCACAACTTCTCCTCCTCCACCATAACCCTCAGCACTGGCTCTCCTCAGGGATGTGTGCTGAGCCCCCTTCTGTTCACTCTGCTCACATATGATTGTACAGCCACACTTCCAGGCTGTCATATTGTTAAGTTTGCAGATGATACAGCGGTGGTGGGATGCATCACAAACAATGATGAGTCCAGCTACAGACAGGAGGTGGAACATCTGGAGAGCTGGTGCAAAGAGAATAATCTTCACATGAATGTGAAGAAGACAAAGGAGATGATTGTGGACTTCAGAAGGAACAAACACACCCATGCCCCACTGAAAATAGGTGGGTCTGCAGTGGAAGTGGTCTCCAGCTACAAATACTTGGGTGTACACATGAATGATAACCTCAGCTGGAGCAACAACACCACCAGCCTGATCAAGAAAGGTCATCAGAGACTCTACTTCCTCAGACGGCTGAGACGTGCTGGTCTGAGCAGCCCAGTTCTCACCTCGTTCTACAGGTGTGCAGTGGAGAGCGTCCTGTGCTCCAGCATCAACGTGTGGCATGGAGGCTGCACAGTTGAAGAGAGGAAAGCTCTACAGAGAGTGGTGAAGGCTGCACAGAAGTCTGTTGGAGTCAGTCTCCCCACCATCACAGACATTTACACCTCCAGATGCAGGAAAAGAGCCACCTGCATCATGAAAGACCTCACTCATCCAGCACACTCACTCTTTGCCCCACTCCCCTCAGGACGGAGGTTGAGGAGCATCAAGTGTAGAACCACTAGACTGAGGAACAGCTTCTACCCTGAGGCTGTTAGACTCATGAATAAATAAAAATAAAATAAAAAATAAACACTGCAAAATATCACATCATGCTGATGCTGATCTGTTTTCTTGTTGCTGTGTTCATCTGTGTTCATCTGTGACCATCTGCTCATACAAACTCATGTTCGTGCTGCTGTTTATTCCCACTATATTAGGCTTAGTGTATTACTAGTTGATGTTTTTCTTAGTTAATTCTAGATGTTATTACTGTTTTTCTCTTGCATTTGTTGTTGGATGTAACTGGGACCCCGTGTACATAATCTCGTTTTCATCACATGTACCACATGCGGTGCAAATGACAATAAAGACTCTCTGACTCTGACTCTGAACATAAGCATAAAATGAAATAATAAAAGTGTAATACTGTCCTGAGTTTTTTCATAGTAGTATAAAAAGTATAAAAAGTATATCTATAAAATAAACTGAAGGTTCTAGCATTGACATTTGCAAAGAGTGGCACAGCAGCATATGAGTTAATGTACACAGTATATGTATGAGGTAGTTGATGTTGGTATAGAGGCAAAGTGGCATATGCAGTAAGGCACATAAGGCACATTTGGCATCCTTAGATAAGGCTAGTCAGAGAATACTGTATATGTATCAGCAGTAGTGTAGATATAAAAGTAGTGTAAATGTAAACAGTAGTAATAAATGTAAAACAGTAGTAATAAATGTAAACCGTATTAATAAATGTAAACAGTGAATGTAAACAGTAGTATGACTATAGGCAGTAATGTAATACAAACATTAGTGCAAATATGAGAAGTAGTGCAAACTGAATGAGCACATGACCGAGAGTTTAGTGAATAACCCGTTTGATGACACAGGGTCCAGTGTTAAAAACTTTGTGTTGAGTGGTAATGTGTGAGAAAGTTTTTTGTGTTAAGGGAGTTCAAATGGGAGGGGAGGCAGAGCACAAGGAAGGAACATGCACACCCACACCCCACTGAACATAGGTGGATCTGCAGTGGAAGTGGTCTCCAGCTACAAATACTTGGGTGTACACATGAATGATAACCTCAGCTGGAGCAACAACACCACCAGCCTGATCAAGAAAGGTCATCAGAGACTCTACTTCCTCAGACGGCTGAGACGAGCTGGTCTGAGCAGCCCAGTCCTCACCTCCTTCTACAGGTGTGCAGTGGAGAGCATCCTGTGCTCCAGCATCAATGTGTGGCATGGAGGCTGCACAGTTGCAGAGAGGAAAGCTCTACAGAGAGTGGTGAAGGCTGCACAGAAGTCTGTTGGAGTCAGTCTCCCCACCATCACAGACATTTACACCTCCAGATGCAGGAAAAGAGCCACCTGCATCATGAAAGACCTCACTCACCCAGCACACTCACTCTTTGCCCCACTCCCCTCAGGACGGAGGTTGAGGAGCATCAAATGTAGAACCACTAGACTGAGGAACAGCTTCTACCCTGAGGCTGTTAGACTCATGAATAAATAAATAATAAGAATAAACACTGCAAAATATCACATCATGCTGATGCTGATCTGTTTTCTTGTTGCTGTGTTCATCTGTGACCATCTGCTCATACAGACTCATGTTCGTGCTGCTGTTTATAATGATGTTTTTCTACTACATTAGGGCTTAGTGTATTACTAGTTGATGTTTTTCTTAGTTAATCCTAGATGTTATTACTGTTTTTCTCTTGCATTTGTTGTTGGATGTAACTGGGACCCCGTGTACATAATCTCGTTTTCATCACATGTACCACATGTGGTGCAAATGAAAATAAAGACTCTCTGACTCTGAAGCCTAGGATATAGTTGACGCGTCGCATAGGGCGCGAGGGTGCGCGCGCGAAAAGTGACGCAATCGCATAGTCCCCGCCCCCGCGCTTTGGCCAGCGCGTTGGTTTCGCGCGTGGTCGTGCACCTCCCAGATTTTGAAGCTCCGCAAGCCTAGCGCGCGCCCGAATTGATTGACAGGTCGGGTAGGGACCTCACCGACAGCCTTCACGCCAGAGCCTGCAGCTGTCTGCGCCGCTGTGGTCGTGGAAACGGCGTCGCGACGCATGGAGGAATGTTTTTTATGTGATACAAATGTATTAAATTCCCCGAGCGAGCGGAAAGCCATTTGTTTTTGTTGTGTGATTTCAAACAGTTCTTCTTCTACGGTAGATTTCTTCTTCTACACCCTTTCTTGCAACATATGCACAGGTTTTAGAGGGTACTGCCACCTGCTGGTCAGTAAAAGAACAGCACTTTGCCATGCGCTGCCGTGCTACACTATAAACGCATGAAGCCGCACGGCACAGTGCGCACGCAGCACACGCGCTCCAGCTTGCGGACCAAAGCGCGACTATATCCGATCCTTGACTCTGACTCTGAAAACTGCATCCCACCTCACTCAAAAAGAAAAAAAAAATCCCCTTAATATTTATTGCAGTGTTTTTCTTATCATTTGATTTGCCACACTGGATATAGATGGTGGTATAACATGGTCAGTTGTATAAAATTAACCCAAACACCATGAAATAAATGCACAATTAAAGATAAAAAAATACTTAATTTTAAAGTCAGTCTGAACATTACTAAAGCGAATGCATCTGAAGAGTCACTCATCCTCTAACAGCGTGTTCATTCTCTAAAACAGTACCTGTGCAGTCGGTGACAGTGTTGTGTAAAAGCCATTACCATTGACTTAGTGAACGCATTACCTGCCTGTGAGCCGTTCTTACAGTTAATCAACTGGTCAGGGTTAATGGAGACATTGGATTCTGACAGAAACACTCTCTGTGATTGTACAGCTGCAATACAGAACCTGTTTTTTTCGCTTACCTCTCATTTGTTAAATGTTTTAAAAGCAACTATGGTCAGACAAAATGATGCTACTTTGTAGAAGGGAAATTTATGAATAGCTTTTAAAGTAGGCCTAAAGCAATATGTCTAGTTGTGGCAGACTAATAAATTTCTCATATACTTGACAAATTAATTTTCTGTTACCTAATGTGTTATGATAAATTGAGTGTAATACTTATAAAATATAGATTCATTTTTCCACATGTAATAACGGGTTGGGTATCAGTAAGTTGCCTTGCTTAGACTTTTTTTATTTTAGGATTTGTTCATTCAAGGTGAGTTTATAGTGTAGTGACAGCACAATATACATCTAATATACATTTCTAATGTTCACTTTTATGTATGTTGATATCCATCATAACAAACGTGCTCCAATCATACAGAGTTTAGTATTTCTGTCTGGATTTAATAAAATCTGGTGATGTTGCATCGTAGTTTTAACACAGCTGCCAGGGATGATTTCAACCTCTCTCTCGTGATTCCACTAAGACAAGTTTTCCAAAGTGTTCAAGAAGTAACTCATCCATCTGCTCTGCTAAAAATAGGTCACTGGTACAGTTCTGAGAGAAGCCAGCTAAAACTGAGAACAGCACTGGAACTAAATACTGTACATATTTAGATCCAGATACAACATTAAGAATCCCATCAGTGTTTGGATAAAACAAAAGTGCAGACTTTTGATCTCAATGAACTAGTGCCACTGGCACCTGATCAGATATCACTAGCATCACCAAATGCAGTTTGACAGACCGGTCAGTCAAAACAGTGAGTGAACGTCACCAGATGCAGCGCATGTCTCAGTGTCACATTAAGCTGCATTACCAGAACTTGATGAAGTTTGATAGGGTCATGTTGTGAATTTACATGAGGTTGGATGGTCACAACATGCAACTGGAAGATGTGTGGTGTCACAGAGGGTATGCAGTGAACTAACTGATCTGTAAGGGTACTCAGCCATATTGTGAAGGCTCTGGTTGTTCGAGAACAACCACATTTTGGGGGTTATTGTGTTGTGTGCCAAGTATTACATCTCTCTCCTACCATTTGGACACATCCAGGACCTCACGGTTTTCTATAAAGCCGGGTTTAGGAAAAAAAAAAAAAAAAGCAAGATTCTTCCTAATTCACTCGTCATCAATTCTGAAAATTTGTTTCCATTATTGCAAAGATACATTCTTCCATGATACAGAACAAACATCTTCAAGAGATCTTTGTTTCCCACCTGCTAGCAGGCTTTTGAAGGCTAAAACAGAACTCTTAATCCGTCTCATTTGTGTTTATTTATTTTCTGTTCTTCTGAAAGCCATAAACCTTAAAGTGTGTGTGACATGATTTTGGAACTTTGCATAAAGTGGCACAACATATATATCTTGTATTATTCAACTATGTTCTGCATTTGAACAGATGACCCATCATGTCATCATCATACAAGCTGATTTATGTTACATTTTTTATATACCATTTCATTTTCATTTGTTCTTCTCAATTTGTATGCATCATTTATGATTGTCTTCTGTTGTCTTTGTTGTCCATTATTGTCATCACTCTTTGTTAAAATCAGGTCTCTCTTGTAAATGAGTCCTCGAGGCTCAGAGGGATTAACCTGTATAAATAAAGGTTGAATGAATGTGAATGTATGATAGACCTAACCAATATTTTGAGATCCTCCCATGTTGTGTGTTTTTCTTCAAACGTCTGGAATCAACTTGAACAACATCTCCAGCCTACAGCTGATCTGCTAGATCCTAAGAACCAGTTACAACAGACTGGTTGACTTGTGCCCCTTTTCCACTCGCTCGGCGCAGAGCGGATCAGTCTGGTCCAGTCTGGTCCATTTTGGATCGGCTCACATGTAGCTCTGTCTCCATTCACTTCTGTAGCCCTTCGGTGGGCGGGGTGTAGGATCCTACTCGTCTCACACGTGGTGGAGGTAGTGTTCCCTTAACTATTTTCTTTTGCCATGATATCTATTATGTTCGAGCTCCAACAATACGATCAGCTACGCTTCGGTTTGGTGCGGGCAAGGACAAGCTCAGATGGAGGATCTGTTGTTCTGAAAAAAAAACCACAATGCACCTTTCCCCTCCAGACAGCCTCCTCCCCCCCAACCAATCAATGACCGTCAGTGTTTATGACGTGAAGGACGGCGCGCTTACAGCTCGCCTGAACCCTGCTCTGAAATCAGTCCGGAATCGCGGTGCGGCGCGGCTCATATGTGAGGTGGAAAATGCATCCAGCTCGCTTCTGGCACACATGTATTGCACAATAACCGACCCGAACCGGCAAGTGGAAAATGGGCATTGGTTGCTGACTTGGTACAGGAAGAAGATACAACATGGCTCAGTTCCACATCACATTGCCACTTGAATCCAAGCTCAAGGGGGTGCCAAACTTGACTGAAATGGGAGTGTGACATACAAACAGCTTGTTAGCCATTTAATTTGATAACATAAGCATTGTAATACAGTCACATGACCTTTGAACCTGTACAGATTAATTTAATCTTCTTCCATTTTTTTTATTTTTTTTGCTCAAGGGCCCAGAGTGGGGCAAATTAGGGTGGAGGCAGGTGTGGGTGTCTCACCTATCCCACCCACATTTTTAATGTCGGTACCGGGAGTTGAACCAGTGATCTTCCGATCACAGGTCCACATTCTCAATGTCGGTACCGGGAGTTGAACCAGTGATCTTCCGATCACAGGTCCACATTCTCCAACCTCTACACCACCACTCCCTTCCATTTTCATCCCTTTGTATGGAAACACAACTTTGTTTTGCTTGCAAGTTTAGATCCCACAGGTCTACTGCAACATACAGTAGATGGTATCAGTTGAATTGGTACTGTTAAAAATGATAAAACAAACAAACAAACAAACAAACAAACAAAGAACACCACTACTGGTAAAAAAATCTGTTGGATGACTTTAATTTAGTTTCTGTACATCTCATGCCCACAGCTGTACAGTACATTTAGATCAACTGATGGACAATCCATCCATCCATCCATCCATCCATCCATCCATCCATCCATCCATCCATCCATCCATCCATCCATCTAAATCAATTTTTGATAAAATCTGTGAGTGGAAAACTTACAGCAGTTTTCTTGTATATTCTGTTTTCAGACAACAATCACAGTAAAATCAAACAACACATTTTACTTGTTAAGTGTTAACCTTTCTTGAACCAAACAAATTGTTGGATAATTTAATAATACTACCATTATCCCATTAATCAAATAAGCCACAAAGTGGACAAGGTGGCAGCATTGAACACAGGCTTTCAGTGATGGTACACTGAAGCTCTGGTCACAAGGTCTGCTTGCAGACAGCATAAAGAAGCATCTACTTATAACGGTTATCAGAAAGGTGAGGTCAAGACAACTCTGCTTCCCAGCTTCATCATTGGAGTTTATCAGGTGTGCAGG
>JBBPBX010054114.1:0-19693 GCA_038048925.1 Garcialebias charrua
TATATATATAATATATATATATATATATATATATATATATATATATATATATATATATATATATATACAGGTAGTCCCCGATTTACGAGCGAGATCCGTTACAACGAGGCGCTCGTAAACCGGAAATCTCGTAATTTGGAACGGTTGCCATGTCTCTCGTAAGTCCGGAATTTCGCTCGTAAATTGGAACGGTTTCGCTAGCGCGACTACAAACACTCGTTTTTCATCAAAAAACTGCTTATGAGTGCATAAAAATGATCGGAAACGTGTGTCCATATGTTTAGCTAACTAACTGTGGTGAAAAAACACATGAAAACTCAGTATTTTTTGCGTTTTTTCCAAAAATTCGCCAGCTCGTAAGTCTGGAACCTCGTAGATCAGAGCGCTCGTAATTCGGGGACTACCTGTATATGTATATATATATATATATATATATATATATATATATATATATATATATATATATATATATATATATATATATATATTTATATATATATGTATATATATATATTTATATATGTATATATATGTATTATTATTGTTAGTGTTTAACTTTGCTTATGTAATTTTATGTTTTATAAAGTATTATGTTTTGCTACTTTTAGCTTAATTTATTTCTGGGTTTTTGTACAATGAATTTTTTCATTTATTATTAGAATAATTAGATAATAATTAGAATTACAGTCTCCAACATGTCATGGTGCATATGACTGTTGTGTTAGAAACCTTTACATCACCCTCAGATTCACATTACACAGTTGTTTACATGAAATTGTTTGGTTATTTTTAAGCACAAATAGCTGTGGCAGTAGCTTGATGCAGCACTTCCTGACCAGCTCAATGCAGGTCCTGCAGGATTATCATAATGCATGTACCTGTATAATAATTAAGCTAAAATCCAAAGTATATCCTTGCATTCTTCTCTGTTGATGTTATTACTTCTTGCCACTCGATGGCGACGCTGTAACCATATAGGATGAATAAGAAAAGTAGAAGAAGAATTACACAGAATGAAGTTCTTTAATGGAGTATGGCATAACAGTAGGCTACAGTTACTGTAATAAATCTCGAGTTTAACTGTCATCTCCTTCTTCAATAAACCTGTCACAACAAATATGAAACTAACAGGAGCATAAACATGTTACAGTCTTTAAGAACTATTTTTTTCTTTAATACATTTTATTTTTAAAAATTGTCCACACATTTTTTAAACAAAAAAATTAAAAGTATGAGGGTAGGAAAACATAAATATATTCATAAAAATGACATTAACAACAAACAAACCACAACAATAAAACAAATATAAAAACCAAAACAGAAAGAGCATAACTTGGCTTTTTTTTTTTTTTTTTACTAAACAATTGTAGATTAAAAAAACAATTTTCAGACTGTAGAATTTCCTCTCAGTTTAGCTCACAATCACAGTTTAATTCAGCCTGTTGAGAACCAGGCATGGAATGGCACAGAACGGCAAAAAGATCAAAAATTGTTTTTAGAAAGCAAAGTGACAGTGTGCAAAATAGTCTGCTATGTCACCAGCCAAGTAAGTTCAAACTTGTTTTTTTATTTATTTATTAAGTTTTCTTACCAAAACTCACTTGTGTGTAAACATCAGTGGCAAAAGCCTCAGAAAATCCCCACTTAAAAAACAACAACCTTTTTCTCAATTGGTAAAATACTGTAATGAAAACCAATTGTGTATTTTAACTAGTTTTTCCTACATTTTCCTATATGTTTTTGTAATCTGCTTGCAATTTTGTTGGGGCAGCTGTGGCTGAGTGGTTCGAGCAAATGCCCTCCAATGGGAGAGCTGGGGGTTTGATTCCACCAGCAGTCACATGCTGAAGTGTCCCTCGGCAAAACACTGAACCCCTCATTGCTTCTGATGTGTGTCCCATCAATGTATGAATGTGATAAAGCTCTGATTAATCTTTGTTTATATCTAGTAGAGTGCTGTATGAATGTGTAAATGAGGCACAGATTGTAGTCTAAAGAGCTTTGAGTTGATATGATAGAAATACACTACACTACATTCCATTTAATCTAAGTACTTATACACACAGCTTTTTTAGTTTTTTGCTACTCCTCACATCTACCTATCTTTAGGTTTAGCTAATTGTTTTCTACGTTTGTCTTAGCGTTTTGCTACTTTTAGGTGGAGTTTTACAGCTTTAGGTTTTTAGCTAGCATTAGACTTTTTAAAACTTATAGCCTTAACAACCCAGTTTGATCATGTTCAGCAAATTTTAGCTTTTAGAACTACAGGCTTTTTTGCCTTTCCACAGAACATCATTTCAAAACATATTTTATAAGAAAATTGAATTGCACTATAAAATATATAAAAGTGACAACATTTTGTTATCCATATACCGTAGATCTTGTTAAAACTGTTGTAAATAAACATGGCAGTTTGGTTATCTTTGAAACAATGACCTCACAGTAGCAGTGTGGAAAAAATCAGCTCATGCCAAGTTCCTCTAATCTGACCAAAGCAGGAGACAAACGGTGTGGGAGTTCCTGACAAAATCTACTGGAAATCCAGTGTCAAGTGTCCTTTTGTCAAACCATTTAACACTTCCTAACCTGCTTGGACTGGAAGATGCTCAGCTGTGAAGAAAAGCATAGCGGATTTAAAAAAAAGCCCTGTCACAGAGCAGAAGGAGGTGTGAAAGAAAAGCCTCCTGACTGGTTTTATCTGGATTAGGTCAGGCTGTGCCATAACACATAAGATTATGACTGATACAGGAATGCTTGTGTTGTAACCTCTGTGGTGATGTCATCAGTACTGTACTTTCCCTTGCAGCACCTGGGCAAAGTCCCCGAGGGCCAAGCGCTTAAAGGCAAGAATCAGGCCCGATTTGTCACCTATCTCATTTTATTTTCTTATAACTTTATTTTCATTTTGTTTTCATAGCTCATACAGAGGTGTACTTGTACTTATAGGCTGTGACATCCTCCAAACAGTAATCTCCCCAGTCCAGGTGCATATGCAGCACAAAAAATAAAAAGAAAAGAAGAGAGACAACATATTTGACATCTCACATATTCAAAGACTTGTCAAGTACAAAACATTTATAGCAGCTTTCAACTAGCTGCTTCAGAACATATTGCAATAATAAAACAGTCATAGGACTCCATCTTTTGATAAACAGTCCCAACTGAAATCTCAATGATTAAGTGAATTGCTCCACCTGACAGATTTCTCTTACTTTCTCAGTCCATGTCATAATTGGGGGTATCTGATTTAAAGGGGACCAATTATAGGTCCTATAAATTTTTATGGTATGTCTGTGGGCTATCCAGACCATGTTCATTCAATTTAATACACAAAATAATTCTTAGATAATAAAATTTCCCCTTTCTAGGCCCTGTTTACACGGACACTGTGGGGGGGAAACGGAGGTTTTGGGTATGTTAATTAGATGAAAAGTTTTGCGTTGACATGGATCCGCTCGAATTTCCCCCCTCCCTCATGCCCCCCCTTTCACCCACTGCGCATGCGTGCTGCTGAACCTTCACCCACTGCGCATGCGTGCTGCCTCACTGCTGGCAGTCTGCTGCGTTCTTCTGGGCTAAAAGTTCAGCTAACAACAACTTAACAACAAGTTAAAGCTGGATTTTGGATAAGAGTCGACAGATTTGACACCAAGTGGGTCCCGCTTCATCTAACAAGCTGCACACCAGACGCTGAGTGGACTGTGGACCAGAACCGAGTGACGATGAGGATGATGTCGGACTTTACTCCGTGATAAACATGACTTACAGCAGGTAAATCAACGTTCTTAATATAATGTTTGCTTGTGTTTACTTTGATCACACAACAACAGAGTTTTTATTTATTTATTTATTTCTGCCAGGTGGAGAAGCTGTCGTTCCAACAGGCAGACCGGTTCTGATGGGTCCAGATGAAAACACAGCAAGAGTCCAGTTCATTAACGTAGTTACAGTTCGGTTCACGTGTTTTAATAGTGTTCAGTTTAATTCTCAGTGTTTGTGTTACGTAAAGTTTGTGGTGCTGAATAAATAAATAAATAAAAAATAAACCTGGTGTCTTCATTTTCACAGCATGTTACGCACTGTTTAAAAAACGTAACGAGTCCAGATAGATACTGTAGTTCAGATAAATTTATATATCCCACGCTAACATAAATACTGTTTATTATTGTTAAACTGTTATATTTTGCAGCGTGACACGTGAAATGTCTGCCTGCCCTGACTGTCTGCGCGTGCGTGCTGCGCGCATGTGGTTGACACAAAAGATCAGCAGGAGATGTTTACATTATCAACGGGGGGTCAGCGAAAAAGTTCCACCCTGAGAGGTGGATCAAGAAACCATCAGATGCAAAGAGTGGGGGGCCAGTGAACTTGTGTCAACGATAAGCAAAGACGCAGAGAGAAAGTAGCGGTTCCACTCAAAATACGCGCCGTGTAAACAGGACGATCCGCGGCTGCTGCTCCAGTCCAGACACATACACAAAGTTCACCAAGTGTTTCCAGCTAATTTATCCACATGAGGCAACCTCTGATCGGACGCACGGTCCTCAAAAGCCAGCAGCTCCCGCCCGCAGATGGTCCCTCCGCTCGTTTTATTTCTGCCGGCTGCGCGTTGGGAGCGATCGCTAATACGCTAAAAATTGAAATAAAACGTAAAAATAACAATTATACTTTATTTATAAAGCCATTTAAAACAACCACAGCTGCAACAAAGTGCTGTACACATGAAATTAAGAACATTTAAACAAAAGATGAGATGAACTCAGGAAAAACAACCGTGACGTCTTTTATACTGAAGTGGGTTGAGCCTTGAGCCTGGGTTGAGCCAATGATGAGTCCAGCTACAGACAGGAGGTGGAACATCTGGAGAGCTGGTGCAAAGAGAATAATCTTCACATGAATGTGAAGAAGACAAAGGAGATGATTGTGGACTTCAGAAGGAATAAACACACCCACGCCCCACTGAAAATAGGTGGATCTGCGGTGGAGGTGGTCTCCAGCTACAAATACTTGGGTGTACACTTGAATGATAACCTCAGCTGGAGCAACAACACCACCAGCCTGATCAAGAAAGGTCATCAGAGACTCTACTTCCTCAGACGGCTGAGACGAGCTGGTCTGAGCAGCCCAGTTCTCACCTCGTTCTACAGGTGTGCAGTGGAAAGCATCCTGTGCTCCAGCATCAACGTGTGGCATGGAGGCTGCACAGTTGCAGAGAGGAAAGCTCTACAGAGAGTGGTGAAGGCTGCACAGAGGTCTGTCGGAGTCAGTCTCCCCACCATCACAGACATTTACACCTCCAGATGCAGGAAAAGAGCCACCTGCATCATGAAAGACCTCACTCACCCAGCACACTCACTCTTTGCCCCACTCCCCTCAGGACGGAGGTTGAGGAGCATCAAATGTAGAACCACTAGACTGAGGAACAGCTTCTACCCTGAGGCTGTTAGACTCATGAATGAATAAATAAAAATAAAATAAAAATAAACACTGCAAAATATCACATCATGCTGATGCTGATCTGTTTTTCTTGTTGCTGTGTTCATCTGTGACCATCTGCTCATACAGACTCATGTTCGTGCTGCTGTTTATAATGATGTTTTTCCACTATATTAGGGCTTAGTGTATTACTAGTTGATGTTTTTCTTAGTTAATTCTAGATGTTATTACTGTTTTTCTCTTGCATTTGTTGTTGGATGTAACTGGGACCCCGTGTACATAATCTCGTTTTCATCACATGTACCACATGCGGTGCAAATGACAATAAAGACTCTCTGACTCTCTAACCAGGGGTTGCTAGGTGAGGGGCTGGACTCAGGTTGGGGTGGGTTGTCCTACGGCTTGGGACATCACAAGCACCAGGATTTGAAATCGAGACATTAATATCCCTGAAAAATAAATATACTTAGAGTAAATATACCACTGGGTGCATTTTTTTGGTCCTAGGACTGTTTTTTTTTAAGAAATACATACCCAAAGTTGAGTAAAAAAAACATTAAAAAGTGAATTTTGCATATTTGGTCCCCTTTAAGCTACTTAATAGCCATACATTTAGTATCTGCAGTCAACAGAATATTCAGGAGATTTTTTTGCTTTTTCCAGTGCTTTCGGGGATTGATCCTTGGATGGCCAACTTTAGATCTTTGGGAAGACTTTGGTGGAATATTGTGTTTAGGGCTGCAAACGCATAATCCCAGAAGGGACCAACAATTGGGCATGTGCACCACAGTTCCACCAGTAGACATCTGGGTTTACAGGATTCATTTTTGCCCCATTCCTGGTGTCCTAAAGAAACATGCCTTCCAACCTTCCATTAACTCTCTCCATGAGTTTGAACTGGCCACCACATGCGGCCTCCACAGATGTCCTCCCACATCGGATATCTGAATGTGCATTTCGGATTTCCATTTATATTTTATGTATTATAAACACTCCTAGTTGAAAACACTTGGTAAAAGTGACTTATAGGCACCTTGGCCACCATGGGCAGAAGGAACAAACACACCCATGCCCCACTGAACATAGGTGGATCTGCGGTGGAGGTGGTCTCCAGCTACAATACTTGGGTGTACACTTGAATGATAACCTCAGCTGGAGCAACAACACCACCAGCCTGATCAAGAAAGGTCATCAGAGACTCTACTTCCTCAGACGGCTGAGACGAGCTGGTCTGAGCAGCCCAGTCCTCACCTCCTTCTACAGGTGTGCAGTGGAGAGCATCCTGTGCTCCAGCATCAATGTGTGGCATGGAGGCTGCACAGTTGCAGAGAGGAAAGCTCTACAGAGAGTGGTGAAGGCTGCACAGAAGTCTGTTGGAGTCAGTCTCCCCACCATCACAGACATTTACACCTCCAGATGCAGGAAAAGAGCCACCTGCATCATGAAAGACCTCACTCACCCAGCACACTCACTCTTTGCCCCACTCCCCTCAGGACGGAGGTTGAGGAGCATCAAATGTAGAACCACTAGACTGAGGAACAGCTTCTACCCTGAGGCTGTTAGACTCATGAATAAATAAATATAAATAAACACTGCAAAATATCACATCATGCTGATGCTGATCTGTTTTCTTGTTGCTGTGTTCATCTGTGTTCATCTGTGACCATCTGCTCATACAGACTCATGTTCGTGCTGCTGTTTATAATGATGTTTTTCCACTACATTAGGGCTTAGTGTATTACTAGTTGATGTTTTTCTTAGTTAATTCTAGATGTTATTACTGTTTTTCTCTTGCATTTGTTGTTGGATGTAACTGGGACCCCGTGTACATAATCTCGTTTTCATCACATGTACCACATGCGGTGCAAATGACAATAAAGACTCTCTGACTCTCTCTGACTCTCTGACTCTGACTTATGTCTTTCAAATCTGTCTTTACTTGTTGCACCTTTATTATTAAGAGCTCCTCCACTGGCAAAGGGTACAATACTTTACTCCATTCATTATGGATTGTCAAAAAACACTCAAGTTGTAAATATCAGAAAAAAGGTACTTAGGAAGCTGAAATTCATTCTTTAACTGTTCAAACGATTTCAAATATCTGTCTTTAATTATATGGTGCAGTTTACTGAAACCATATACTGGCCACTTACTAAAGCCCCTGCCAATGATAGAAGGGACAAATCCCTGCACTAAAGCATTACTTGATGGAACAGAAATTTCTCTCAGCATTTCACAAGCTTGTTTTATTCATTGCCAAATTACAAGTGAAGCCTTGGTCCATATACGTTTAAATCTTTCAAGGGGACATCTGAAGAAGGCAGGGCCCCAGGGGTCATCGCACATTGACTTTTTTCAATATTGAGCCAGTACATCAGAGGGATTCTGCACACAAGTCGTTAATGGCCTTAACTGAGCAACCCAAAAATAATGTTTTGGATTAGAGACATTAATTCCGCTGTGAGCTTGCGATAACATTAATGTTTGTAGCCTAATTCTTGGATGTTTCCCTTGCCATATGACGTTAGAGAAAAACTTGTCTAAGTGGACAAATGTTGAACTGGGCACATTTAAAGGTAGCATATGAAAATATATAAAAGTCTAGGAAACATTCATATGTAAGCTTTCTATGCTGCTCAAACAGACATGGGCAGAACTGCCCATCACTCCAGATTTTTTAAAAATTTTCTAATCACCACCTTGTGTCATTAAGATTTAAAAGCGACTGAGGAACTTGAATGCCAAGGTATTTAAAACTGCTATTAGGCTATTTGAACATGCTGTGGTCTTTAAAGGTTTAATTACCCTGTACAGGTATTTCCATAGTTTTGTCTATACAGTACACTGTTAACATTATATCCAGAAAGGTAACCATATTCTAATATTAGCTCTTTTAAGGCAGAAATTGTTGTTTCGGGATAGAACAAATAACAACCCATTATCTACATACTGTATACTGTATAGATAATGTATGCTGCTCCCGGTTCATGGTGATCCTTTAATGTAAATAAATAGTAAATATATAATTAAATAATACTTTAATAGTATATTATTGTAGATAAATATTTTTAACTTATTATTTATATATATATTAATTTTTCTGCTCAGGACCTGAGATGACTTATGTTGCGACTTGATGCTATATAAATAAGCTAAAAAAATTACAAAATTCCCATGTCTTGTCCGGCATTGTGGCACTCAGAATTGTCTGAGTGTCAAGGTGAGTAAAAAAGATTTCACAAGCGGAGCATTATGGCTGGTCATAATGCTCCGCTTGATATATAAATTAAACTTTATTAGAATTTGCTCCGGGTTTGTTTCAGATGTAATGGACACAAGGACAAAAAACAAAGAAGAAAAGAAAGACAAAAAAGTGGGAGAAGGGTTAAAAAGGAAAGAAGAAGGTAGGAGTAGAGGAGAGAGAGAGAGAGGTATAAAGAGAACACACATCAACATTATTGAAGTCTGCCTCTAGACCTGCAGAAAGAAAAAAAGACAAAACCGAGAAACCACAACAACAAACAAACAACATATACATATGTAATGATAGTTATAACATCATTAGAAAGTATACCGTACATGGAATACAAGTGGCCACCACAACCCAACTGAGTGTGTATTTGATAAACACCTGAATCTGAACACCCATGTGTGTATTTGTGTGCGAGCATGCTTGTCACTAAGGTTTTTCCACAAGAATGTTCAATAGTGGGTGTGGGGACACACAGACCCGTCCCCCGAGGACATGATGACGACACAGGGAAGACCAGAGCCACAGACACCCAGCGGCCCCCAAGCCCGGAACCCTGGGAGTCCCCGAACCCAACATAGACAACTGCACCCTCCCACCCAGAGAGAAGCAGAGGAGAGCCCTGGGCGACCCCCAGCAGCCACAATTCAGAAGCCCCATGGAGCTGCAGCGATGAGCCCAAACGTCCCGCCAGCAACCCACTACACCAGAGGACACAGAGACCCGAGCCCTGACGTCATACCACCCCACAACAGAGGCTCGACAGAGGCCCAACAGAGCCAGGGCACCCGAGCCCCTGCAAGCAGCCATCAGGGCGGGCCGGCACACACCCAATCACCCAGCCCCATACGCCAAGAGCCACCAACGTGCCGACGAGCAGGGGGCCCAGCCACCAGAGGTGAATGTGACGGGGGAAGAAGACCCCAAATTCAAAGAGGGTCCCAAAATGATCCAGAATAGGTGACCGCCCACAACCTAACCTGACACATAACAGACACACATAGACAGAGCCCCACTCATGCAACAGCGACCACAGGCTGGCCCCAGGCCGGGGGCCAGAGCAGCAGGGAGAAGCAGCAGAGGAAAGCTGGGTCAGCTCACCAAGGACCAGATACCCCACTAACCTCACACCATAGACCCGGAGATGCCCAGGCACACCGCCAGCGTGCCCCCACCCCCACGCGCACGCACAAACCACAGACACTGGCGCAAACCCACCCGATTGATCACACATCACACCACCTGCATGCCATCGTGTGCCCAACCCAAAGACCCTATATGTGTGTGTTGTGAGAGTGCTATAAATGAGTGTCTAAATTGTATAATAAAATTGGGGCCCATGGGACCATGGAGATTAAGGATCCTCCCTGCAGCTCAGTGGTGCACCTGCACCCCAAGGCCCTGTTTAAGTGGTGGTGTGATGGAGCAGGTGGAAGAAGGTGATCGGGATGGGGAGGAAGCACTGAGGTGACAATTGCCCTTCCAGGGAGCCAGCTCCCCCACTGACCCCAATAGGCACCCCTCTTCCCCAAGATTCACCAGGGGAGTGAGGCTCCAATACATCCACCCAAGAGTAGGTGGCAACTGCACCACCAGGGACCAAGGCCACGGACTGGCACAGAGCCCCGAGCATCAACCAGGACCAGGGCCGGTGACCCAACCCCCCCAGAACCCTCCAGACCCCCAAACCTGACCAGTCCAACACCCAGCCTCCAGACCAAAGAAGCCACTGAATCCAGGTCCAGGAATTACAGGTCCCTCTTGTAAATGAGTCCC
The DNA here is from genome assembly GCA_038048925.1 of Garcialebias charrua. Taxonomy (NCBI): domain Eukaryota; kingdom Metazoa; phylum Chordata; class Actinopteri; order Cyprinodontiformes; family Rivulidae; genus Garcialebias; species Garcialebias charrua. The sequence continues at coordinate 10,463 of JBBPBX010054114.1, forward strand.
GGTGGCTTAATGAAGCTAGCCTGTATAAATAAAGTTGAATGAATGAATGAATGAAAAATCCCAACAATAACAACCAGCCAGGAATGCCCGAACAGCTACAGACAGTGCACCATGACGACCGAGAGTGCAACCCCCACCCCCAGAAAGGAACCAAACCAACCAGTCTACTGTGAGCAGCAACCACAACGAGCGTACACCACGCAAGGGAGGGCGAACACCCAACAAGCTCAGTCTCACTTACTGTATTTTTATATAAATATGAATGTTTCTGTTCAGTGCCCTGAGAGTACTGTATTTTCTGGACTATACGTCGCGGCTTTTTATCATTTTTTCATGGCCTGCGACCTATAGTCAGGTGAGACCTATTCATGGATTTTTTCCCATATTTTAGACCAATTTTTGGCTCAGATGTGACCATTTTTCATTTTGGCAGAAAACGGTGCAGTACCACTTTTTTCCACTAGGGGGACACTTCCAGAGAGTCCACCGACCGTTTCCAGCTCATGTGTCCAAAAAAAGCCTCCTCTGCTCGGACTGACTCTGTCGTCCGGCCTCCTGCTCTGGAGGTATCTTCTGTTAGCTCTGTTTGTTAGCTGTTTGTTTGCAAGATAAGTCAAGAACCACTTGGCAGATTTATCTGAAACTTACAGAATGTAATAACTGTATGGACATTTACAAGTGAGTAGCTTTATGAGATATTTGAGATTTTTTTTTAAAATTGATCTTTTATTAGCGGTTAGCTTCCGTTAGCATTCGTTTTATTTCTGTTTATAACATTAGAAATAGCTCAGAAACCACTCAGTAGATATTTTTTCTGCTGCCAGAGTGTAATTATATGGCTTCAATTTACAAACTGTTGCCCTGGATGAAACATTTGAGATAAAATTCGATTTTTTATTCGGGTTTTGAGAGACAGACTCTTCTCTGTTAGCTTTGTTTTATTTCTGTTTATAACGTTATAAATAGCTCAGAAACCACTCAGTGGATATTTTTTCTGCTGCCAGAGTGTAATTATATGGCTTCAATATACAAACTGTTGCCCTGGATGAAACATTTGAGATAAAATTCAATTTTTTATTTGTTGTTTTAGACGGAATCGTCTCGTGTTAGCTTTCGTTTCATTTCCGTGTATATTTTAGCAAATAGCTAATAAACCACTCGGCTAATAAACCACTAACCCTTGTGCTATAATGTCAGCTATAATTTTTAGCAAACAAATAATTGTTTTTACCGTGTTAATCTTCTTAAAAGCCTTGCTTTGCGCTCCTGTGGCAGACATTTGCAACAGAGCTAAACACTCAGTCCATATTTCCGGGTTGTCTCAGCGGTGACGCGTCACGTCAGCGGTGGATGACGCGTTACGTCGGCGGTGACGTAGGTGCGACCTATATTCCGGTGCAACCTATTTATGGATTTTTCCAATTTATTGGTAATAATTGGACAATGCGACCTATACTCAGCTGCAACCTATAGTCCGAAAAATACGGTACTTCTGTTGTGACATGGCGCTATATAAATAAACTGAATTGAAATTGAATTAATGTCACTGTTGCGTCTTGTCAACTGTGCCAATGGCTCAATGCTGATGTCAAACAGCAGGACTGACGAAGAGTAACCCTGTCTACAGCCGTGTTTTAATTTGAATCCGTCAAATGTGCCTTTTACCTTTATAGCAGCTTCTGGGTTGGAATACAATGTCTTTATCCACTGTATAAAATTTGGCCTACCGGTAAATGAAATCTCTGCAATGCATGGATTAAATACTGCCTGGGCACACAGTCAAATGCCTATTGGACATCAACATATAGTATGAATGAGTTGTTATCTCCAACTTTTGAACAAGACGTTATATTTAAAAGTGCGTAATACCTAACCATTATAAACCCAGTCTGGTCAGGATTTTGATTTCCTTCATAAATATGTTGACACTTTGGTTAGTATTGATGTAAGCGTACACAAGTCTGTATTAAGCAGTATGTATGGGTCTGTAGCATTCACACTTACAGGAGTCATTGCCCTTCTTACTCTATTTACTACAGCGATTGCTGCATCACTCCACGAAGGTGCCATAATTCCAGATTGCAATACATGGTGCTAAACTTTTAACAATAATGGTGTTACATTCTCTTTATTTTCTACAAAATGCATTAATACAGCCATCAGGGCCCAGGCTTTTGTTATTTTTAGATTAGATATCGCTTGTTTAATTTCCTCCTCCTTAATTAGTTCATCTAATTGTTTTGCCGCAGCATCAGAGTGTGTTTGACTTAAAATCCATGATATCATCAGTGCATGTACTGGTGTTCTTGTACAGCGACTCATAATATTTAGTAATGCAAGCAGTTGTATGGCTTAGTGCATGTGGCCTGCTTCAATTTCAGGACCATGTTTGATGACTGTTACTTTCTGAGTGCCATTGCTAGCAATCTGCTTGCTCTGTTGCCATTCTTGTAATATTTTTTTGCCAGGCAAACCTCAGGCTGCCTTCCACTTTTTCAGTAATGAGACTGTCAAAATCACTATGCGCAGATTTAAGTTCGCCCAGCAAGTCGGCCGTTGCTATTCTTTTATGTTGTTCTCCAAAGCATTTAATCTTTCTCTCTAACTCAAATTGCCTGGATTTCTTTCTTTTTCACAAGACTTGCAAATGATGTGACACAACCTCTAACATATGCCTTGGCACAGTCCTACAGAGTCAAGCACGATGCTTTGGAAGCAACATTAAAATCTAGATATGTTTTTAATTCACCTTTTAGGAAGTCGGAAGATTCTGTGTCATTTAAAAATGATGAGTTTAGTCTCCATTGCTTAACTTTAGTCGTCCTAAATCCCATGATAATACAAGAGAAGCGTGATCAGAAATAATAATTGGTCAAATTTCAGTACTGTCTATTTTATACTCTTCTACTTTAAGAGTAAAGAAATTTTTAAATTTTAGAATAGTATGCATGTCTATATAAAATGTAAAATTTCTGGCTCTGGGATATTTGCTTCTCCAGACATACAGTAGGAATCCGTGTATGGTTCGTTCTTTCGTTATTCCGTTTCAAAATAAAAACCAAATAACCAAACAAGCTTTGGTTATTCGGTTTTTTCGTTTTAAAATGAAATTACAAAAACGGTTTTTAAACGGTTTTTTCATTATTTCGTTTTTAAAACGAAATTAGAAAAACGGAATTGCCAAAAATAAAAAAAAGGGTCGTTTTGTTTTGTTTGTTTGTTTAACTGCAACGGTTAAACCAAAGACGAGCTTTTATTTTGAAGTTATTCATTCGGACATTAAACCGGAACCGGAAATGGAATATCTGAGTGTAAAATAGATACGTTGTTGTCTTATTTAGAGGGAATCAACGTATTTAATTCAGAGCTGATGATCTAACCGTCAACAAGATTTATTTCATATTCCAAGTAAGTAATTAAATCATTACATTTGATAAACTTCCGTGTATGTTTAACAATAATTGACTGTAGGCTAACGCCTCTCGCTGAGGTCTGTTTACTCATAGATTAATAGCCCAGATTAGTTTTTTAATCTTATGTTTATGTTTTGAATCATTGGCATCAAGATGTAGCAGTATAGAAAGTGTTTTGGAATTTGGAATAACACGTGGAATACGACATCAGAAATTTTACATTTTAAGTAATTAAAAAATAAGTGTATGGGCAAACCACACGGTTTTATAACAAATCAATTTATTATTTACCATTTAGATAATTTTTTTTCTTTCTTTCAGGTGCGTGCAGACTCTGTTTTATTGACAGCTGATGGCAACAGAGGTGTTTTGCCTCACTGGTGGAGGGGCTTTTGACACTTTTGAACTAGAGGCAGTAGCCAAGGTAACTACATTTTAATTAAAACAGAAACTGGAGATCACATTATTCTTCAATCCTGAAAACTGAGTTTGACTTGAATGTTTGTGTTTTATTTAAAAAAGGTACTGCTTTCTGGAAGCAGCACACAAGAAAAACATGCTGTTGTGCTTTAAAATTATCACATGAATCCTGTACAGTATAGACATACATTTATCCTACCACTGGGTAATTAGTCCTCACCAGAGGTTTAAGAATAGACTAAATTAACTGTTTTCTCATGTTGATTGTTCAAGCACCCCTAAATATAAGACAAACGTTGTTCTGTCGTCAGATGCCTTCTTGTGGTGAATTTATTTTCACTTTTTTTCTAGGCCGAGGAATACCCAATCAGCTGCCAAAATTGCAGAAAGCCTGTTACCCTGTGCAACTGATGCACATCAACTTTGAGATCTTCACTGTGAACAGAGTCAACCTTTGGTGTGGATCCATTTCATAATGAAGAAGACGGAAGCCTGGCAGAGGTGGAGTTTGGGGCTGCTTACCGTCAATGACTACAGCATTTTCACTGAAGCACTCTTCTGCCTGCTCCATGTGACAGAGACATGTATGAAATGTTTAAGAAGGTGTGAAAATTTAATAAATTATTCACGTTTAAAATAAATGGTGATTGTGAATTAATCCAAAATGATCATTTACAGTATAGTATATAAAAAAAAATTAAGAGAGAAATTCAGTTTCAGTGCAAAACAATCTTTTATTGTAAAATGTCTGTATAAAAAAACCTTTTGAACATTATTTATAAATGTAAGACAATTTTTTCTCAATGTCATAAAACAATATTGTGATGAAAATTAAATAAAGTAAAACTAAAGAAAACTTGTTTAAGTGTAGGAAGTAAGTAAAACTAAAAACTTGTTTAAGTGTAGGAAGTTGGTTAGAACACAACTGAGTGTATGTGGTATTCAACATCCTCCTCGTGACACTTTGGACAGTGAGTACAGCTGTTCTGCCACGGCTGCAGGTGAGACTGGCAACCAAGAAGACTTCTACAGCAGTCTGCAAACATTGGCTCCTTCATAGGCTCTGTATTTAACATAAAAATGGGTAACATGTTAGTATTATTGCAACATTGCACAATATTTCTTAACAAGTTTTACATTTCCTGTAATTTGCTTGGTATACACAATACTTATCAATATCAACTATATAATATTCTGCTTAGCAACCTAAAATCAATAAAATGACCTTTACATGAGCTCAGAGAGGGGGGGGGGATTGCCGAAAGGTCGTCGGGACTGGGACTCGAACCCGACACCCGCAGCGAGGGCTAGCCTCAGAACATGTGCCGCGCGCTCAACCCCCACACCACAGCGGCGGCACAATAAATTTAAACAACTTTAAAATTTACAGCTTTGAAATTCATAGTTAATTAAAACTTTTGGGCGTTGTTATTTATAAGAAGCTGACATAGAAATCTCATGTAAATTACTTAAGAATAAAAACATCAATTGCATTACTACTTCTTCTTTCGGCTTTTCCCTTTTCAGGAGTCACCACAGCGAGTCATCCTCCTCCACCTCACTCTGTCCTCTGCATCCTCTGTCCTCACTCCAACTACCTTCATGTCCTCTCTAACTGCATCCATATATCTCCTCTTTGGCCTTCCTCTGTGTCTTTTTCCTGGCAGCTGCATTTCTAACATCCTTCTACCAATATACCCACTGTCCCTCCTCTGGACATGTCCAAACCATCTCAGTCTGGCCTCCCTAACTTTATCTCCCAGTTGTTCAACATGTGCTGTACCTCTGATGATCTCATTCCTGATCTTATCCATCCTTGTCACTCCTAAGGAGAACCTCAACATCTTCATTTCTGACACTTCAAGTTCTGTCTCATGTCTTTTTGTCCATGTCTCTGTCTCCAGACCATACAACGCTGTCTTGTAAACTTTTCCTTTGACCTTTGCTGACACCTTTTTGTCACAAATCACTCCTGAAACTTTTCTCCATCTGCTCCATCCTGCCTGGACTCTCTTGCATTACTGTATAAAGTAAAATAGTTTTTGAATGACAAAGTTTTGTATATATTGTATAATGTAATAATTGTTCCATATTTAATCTATTGTAATGAAGTTTGGGGAAAAGCATGCAAAACAATTACAAACCATGTTTTTATTTTACAAAAAATACCTATAAGAATTATTAGTTTGGTTGAACATAGTATTTTACAAGTCATGTATAAAACTCATAAAAATATTACCCCCAAATATTCAATTACAATTTGTTTAAATATTTTTTAAAAAAAGAGTCATTATAACCTGAAGGGAATGTAAATGTTTGTAAAACCTTCATTTAGAACTAGTGTGAAGGAGCTGTGTTGTAAATCAGGAAACAGAATTGTGGAGTTGACTTGATTGATATCATCATAAACATTTATAAAACTATTTATGTTTTAAAAGATGATTAAAGTTGTTGGGAACGTATAATGCAGGTGAGGGATACCTGTTTTTTTTCCCCTTAGTTCAAAAGTGTCAAAAGCATCAGGCGACACACCTCTGTTGTCATCAGCTGTCAATAAAACAGAGTCTGCACACACCTGAAAGAAAGAAAAAAAGAGTATCTAAATGGTAAATAATAAATTGATTTGTTATAAAACCGTGTGGTTTGCCCATAACACACTTGTTTTTTAATTACTTAAAATGTAAAATTTCTGATGTCGTATTCGCCCTACGTGTTATTCCAAATTCCACAACACTGATTCCAAACATAAACATAAGATTAATTTAAAAACTAATGAGTAAACAGACCTCAGCGAGAAACGTTGGTATTAGCATTAGCCTACGGTCAATTATTGTTAAACCTACACGGAAGTTTATCAAATGTAATGATTTAATTACTTACTTGGAATATTAAATCAATGTTGTTGACGGTTAGATCATCAGCTCTCAATTAAATGCGTTGATTCCCTCTAAATAAGACAACGTATCCTTTTTACACTCAGAGGTCTTCATTTCCGGTTTAAGGTCCGAATGAATAACTTCAAAATAAAAGCTCGTCTTTGGTTTAACCGTTGCAGTTAAACAAACAAACAAAACAAAACGACCCTTTTTTTTATTTTTGGCAATTCCGTTTTTCTAATTTCGTTTTAAAAACGAAATAATGAAAAAACCGTTTAAAAACCGTTTTTGTAATTTCGTTTTAAAACGAAAAAACCAAATAACCAAAGCTTGTTTGGTTATTTGGTTTTTATTTTGAAACGGAATAACGAAAGAACGAACCATACACGGATTAGTAGGCCCATTTCTGTTGTTAAATGCTTACAAATTTTACTCCTCCAAGACGCAGAGCTTTTAGTCATAGACAGTCTATCCAGATGAGGGGACGTAAAACAATTAAAATTCCCCCACAACAGTAGAATCCCAGAACTTGTCTGCATTACTATATTAAAGATACTGCACACAAAAAATGGGTTCATCCTCATTTGGGACATATATATTGAGTAGAGAAACCTTTAAACCACCAATAACACTATTAATCAGGATATATCTGCCTTCTGAGCCTTTATGTATTGTGAGTGGTGTGAAATGTATCTGTCTATCTATAAAGATGGCAACTTCCATTTTCTGCCATACCGATGAGACGAGTAGTACACATTATCTGCCCATGATTTTGTAATTTATAATAATTGCCAGATAGGTATGTCTCCTGCAGATTAGCTATAGATGGCAATCATATTTTTAAAGTTATTTTTTATTTATTTGTCAGGCTTTAGAGCCCTGTGACTTGAGCTTACAACATTATGAGAGCACATATTCAAAACTAAGACAATCTTTACCTAATGAGGTAAAAATAAAAGAAAACTGGTGGAGAACTGCATGAACTGCAACAAGAGGTACATACAATGCACATTAATATATCCATCCATCCATCCATCCATCCATCCATTTTCTTCCGCTTATCCGGGGTCGGGTCGCGGGGGTAGCAGCCTAAGTAGGGAGGCCCAGACTTCCCTCTCCCCAGCCACTTGGAGCAGCTCCTCTGGGGGAATCCCAAGGCGTTCCCAGGCCAGCCGAGAAACATAGTCCCTCCAGCGTGTCCTGGGTCTTCCTCTGGGTCTCCTCCCGGTGGGACATGCCCGGAACACCTCACCAGGGAGGCGTCCAGGAGGCATCCTAACCAGATGCCCGAGCCACCTCAACTGGCTCCTCTCGATGTGGAGAAGCAGCGGCTCTACTCCGAGTCCCTCCCGGATGACTGAGCTTCTCACCCTATCTCTAAGGGAGAGTCCAGACACCCTGCGGAGAAAACTCATTTCAGCCGCTTGTATCCGAGATCTTGTTCTTTCGGTCATAACCCAGAGCTCATGACCATAGATGAGGGTGGGAACGTAGATCGATCGGTAAATTGAGAGCTTTGCCTTTTGACTCAGCTCTCTCTTCACCACGACAGACCGGTACAGCACCCGCTTCACTGCGGACGCTGCACCTATCCGCCTATCGATCTCACGCTCCAGTTTTCCCTCATTCGTGAACAAGACCCCGAGATACTTAAACTCCTCCACTTGGGGCAGGACCTCCTCCCCGACCCGGAGAAGGCATGCTACCCTTTTCCGGCTCAAGACCATGGCCTCGGATTTGGAGGAACTGATCCTCATCCCGGCCGCATCACATTCAGCTGCAAACCGCTCCAGCGAAAGCTGTAGATCACGATCTGATGAAGCCAATAGGACCATATCATCTGCAAAAAACAGAGAAGCGATTCTAAGGCCACCAAAACGGATCCTCTCAACACCTTGGCTGCGCCTAGAAATTCTGTCCATAAAAGTTATGAACAGAATCGGTGACAAAGGGCAACCTTGGCGGAGTCCAACTCTCACTGGAAACGAGCCTGACTTACTGCCGGCAATGCGGACCAAGCTCTGAGACGTGGGTCTATTTGACACACTGACCAGCATCTCCAGCTTTCCCAGAGGAGAGAAGCAGGTTGTGACTTAGTTCTCCCCAAAAGCACTAAAGAAAAATGCAGGAAATGACCTTTATATGGGAGGCGGGGTCTGACCCACCTCCTTAATAACTATTGGCTGGTTTTAACAAAATAAAAGATGGAAGTTTAATTCCATAGGCAGAAAGTCTCTTGACGGACAACAGGAAAACTGTTTACATAAACAGCCAGATGGCCTGCTTGTGAGCACAGAGAATATTATGGCTAACTTCATAGACAAAACAGAGAAGGAAGCAACAGCTAACAGTTTACCCTGAACTGTATCTTAGAATCAGAGCCTGCTTGCTCTGCAGAAATAAAACCAGAAAGGTCAAACTCATGCAAGTAACAGATCATCATTAAAATGACAAAATATACTGTTGATCAATTCTGAATTAACACACATTAAAGAGAAAGTTCAATCTGATTAATTAGTGTC
>JBBPBX010054115.1:9339-23589 GCA_038048925.1 Garcialebias charrua
TATATATCGACCATTGTATGTTATCGTCTATGGGATTGATTTGTATTGTATTTTAAAATGAACAAATTTATAAAAAATATATATATATATACGGATATACACACAGTATATACACATACAATTTTCTTACACACAGCACAACCACACATAAAATAAAGTGATCCTCTTAAAATACAACATTGGTCAATTAGTGTTTTGTCAAAAAAAAAATACATTTATTATTAAATTTATTATTATTAAAATTTCCGTTTGTGACTGAGCAACCAGCTAGTCATACAATCCTGTTTTTTAATGTGCATGTTTGTAAAATTGTATTCTAGGCCTTGCGCATTATTTTATTATTTCTGATTGAGTTTTATCCTGGGGGGGGGGGTAAATTTCAGTAAATGTGTAATAAAAGAGATGCCATTTCCTGCATTTTTTTGTATTTTAACAGGTTGTTAAACATTTGCTAACATTTGATTTAATTGATTAAAAACAGGTCTCTCTTGTAAATAACGAGGCTCAATGAGACTAACAACCTGTTTAAATAAAGGATGAATTGAAATTACTATTTTAGAGAGCAGTGAATTATAGCAGCTCCGATTCTGTCAAGTGTCCAAACCCCCAAGCTTTTTTAAAATTGATTATTTTTGAAATGTATGCAGGAGTTCTGACACATTGGCAGTTGTGCACGCTCTGCAGAGCTGGAGACGCTCCTGTGTGTAAAACGTGCACTGTCTGCAGGGCGCACACATGAGTGAGGTGAAGCTGATGCTCCACCCACGTCAAAAATTCCAGTAAATACGAGTGGTTAGTGCTACGTTTGTGCTGGTTTGTGCTGTTAAAATGTTAAGCCATTTATATCTGAGATGCAACTGAAGGTGGATGAAGATGCTTCATCCCCGCGGGACATGCGGTCAGTGCATCTGCTGCAGGAGTGTGTCCGCGAGCTGCTTTTGCACCTGCTGCAGCAGTAACATCTACACCTGACAGACATGGACAATGTCTCCTCTCATTGTATTTTTAATAAATAATCATAATAAAAATGAGCGATGACTTTGAACTTGCATGGGTGGAAATATGAGCTGACGGATTTGAGAGAACAGTTCCCAGAACGCACACGGTGAAAATGAGGGAGTTCTTGGATCTTGTTCCTGCAGGATCTGACTGGGCATCTCAGTGTTGGCCACTATTCTGCTACCTCCATCCTGCTGTGTGAATATAAAAGTCTAAACTCCACCAAAATTTCTGTCACTGTAGGAGCACCAACATGAGGAGTCATGATGGAAATGGAATATGAGTTTACCATGAGGTTAAATAAGATTGTAGAGCGAAGAGCTGCAGAAGAGGACATTTGTTCTAATTCAAGAACATTATAGTTTACTGACATTCTGAACAGCTGCTATCCTGCAGCTGGGGACATTCCTCATTGCTTTTCAATAAGTCAGTGGTTAGAAAACACACAGTGTGGAATCAAGTTTCATGTGGAATTGTTGAAATGTTCACAAAGTCGCTGAGAAGACAAAAGTTTCACAATCTGTTTTGTGCAAACTGCACAGCTTCGGATGTTATCAGTGCATTAAATGGCCGTTATTAGTTGTTATCATCCCCATATGTAGTTGTGAAACTGTCCCACCTACCTCCTAGTAGGTTTGTGACAGCCTGCTCATTTTCAGAGCTGATTTCATTACTTTTTGTTCTCCCTTGGCCCCTCCCGTCCTGCCACACTTAAAGACGCACCTGGATCACGTCTGTGAACTCACCTGATTGGTCCGCTGTTCAAGCTCGTTTGCTCTTCCAGTTTAAAGATGGCAGTTTTACTCCAGACCAAAAATGAGCAACATCTGCCACGATTTCGCCAACGTTGCGTCCCTGGTTGAACTATTAAAATTTAATCCGAGGCTGTGCAATCCCTCGCCTGTTCCAAAACCCTTCACTTCCTGCTAGAAGTCATCACCGTGGACCGAAAAAACAAACAAAAGGGAAACGTACATCTACTCCTGTGCGCTCTCCAACGTGAATCCGGAGATCCTGGAAGCGTGTGACGTCACCCAGTTAATTATTCGTAAGTCCCAGAATTAAATATTTACTAAAAATTAATCAGTTATGCCCCATAATGATTGCAAAATATTACATTTGTTCATTACAGAAGACCAAAACAAAACAAAACAACATGGATTACTGATCCTGCTTTGACACTTTCATGAGACCTGTAAGTCTATTTATTCTTTTTATTCCTTTTTTTATTTGTAATTGTTGAGTATTTAAATGACATTTGGGCCTGATTATTATTTCTTTATTATTCCACAGTGGAGGAGTTTAAGTATCTCGGGATCTTGTTCACGAATGAGGGAAAACTGGAGCGTGAGATCGATAGGCGGATAGGTGCAGCATCCGCAGTGAAGCGGGCGCTGTACCGGTCTGTCGTGGTGAAGAGAGAGCTGAGTCAAAAGGCAAAGCTCTCAATTTACCGATCGATCTACGTTCCCACCCTCATCTATGGTCATGAGCTTTGGGTTGTGACCGAAAGAACGAGATCTCGGATACAAGCGGCTGAAATGAGTTTTCTCCGCAGGGTGTCTGGACTCTCCCTTAGAGATAGGGTGAGAAGCTCAGTCATCCGGGAGGGACTCGGAGTAGAGCCGCTGCTTCTCCACATCGAGAGGAGCCAGTTGAGGTGGCTCGGGCATCTGGTTAGGATGCCTCCTGGACGCCTCCCTGGGGAGGTGTTCCGGGCATGTCCCACCGGGAGGAGACCCAGAGGAAGACCCAGGACACGCTGGAGGGACTATGTTATGTAAAGGATTCTGGAAGGTCTCACTCACCTTATCTCGGACATGCCTCCGGAGAAAGGAAAGCGAAAGACAAAACTTCAAAGGAAAACCAGCGGGACGGCGAGCCCAACCTCGCGCGTCTGTCCCAGTGGCTGTGGATTTTCCCTCGCAGCAACGGACACCCATGAGGCCTGTCCAGTCTGCCTGGGTATATTTCATGCAAGACAAGCTCTGGACGCGCCCGATTCTTGCCCACACTGCAGCCAGATGCTGGATTCGGTGCTACGGCATCGGGTGGACCTCGTGGCTAAGGCCATGGGAAGCTCAGCTGGTCCAAAGGACCCAGACACCACGGAGAGCCTCACTCCGACCCCGGAGCTCGAACACATGGCTCTACACGACAGCACGTGCATCGAATGGGGCGACAGCCCTGACCCGCTTGCTCCCATGGTGGACCTAACAGTCGAGTTCGACACCAGAGGCATGATGAATGAAGACGAGATCTCCATCTCAGCCTCGGGCGAATTTTCAACGGAGGAACCAGAACTCGAAATCGAGGATCTGGGAGAGGACCTCTCCAGGCCCCCCGGTACCTGTGCTCCCTGAAACGGACTTCTCCATCCCGGCCCTGTTTGACCTGTGCCACAGAGCAGCGGACGTGTTGAACATCCCCTGGTCGGAACCCCCGTCTCGCCAACAGGTCACGAGGTTGGCGGGGAACTATTTTTATTCAAAACAGCAGGTAACAATGAGGCAAAGGATGCCCGTGTTCCCGGACTTCCTCACGGAACTAACCCGCCCCTGGCCTCAGCCACGAGTGCCCATGCTCCTTCCTCTCTCACAATTCCTCGACGTGGAAGGCATGGATCAGGTGGGAATAGCCAACGCGCCTCAGATTGAGGACACACTGGCGTCCCATCTAGCTCCCAAGTCATCAGGAACAAAACCGACTCTCCCCAGCAAAGCTTGTAGAGCCTCAGCGTCGCTTCTCGAGAAGTGCTACAGAGCTCAAGGACTTGTGGCGCACGCCATGAACGCATCCGCGATGATACAGGCTTACCTCGCAGAAAAACTCCAACAACTGCAGGAAACCTCGGATAAGCAAGCTGCTGCCGACTTACTGGATGAAGCCCGCAGAGCAACAGACTTCGTTCTCCGTATGATGGGGACAACTGCTGTGGCTCAGGGCAGAGGTATGGCAGAAGTGGTCATCACGATCCACCACCTGTGGATGACGCTGACGGATTTACCGGAGGGACAAAAGGTGCCTTTTCTCCACCACTCGATAGAGGCGGAGGGACTTTTTGGCCAAACTTTGGAGCGAATCCAGACCAAGCTGGACCAAAGGCGCAGGCAGGCTGAAGCTCTCAGGGTGGGCATTCCTCGTCGGAGTTTCGCCCCCCCCCCCCCAGAGAGCCTGCTGGAGGCAGACCTGCACAGCCGCGCACTGCTCGACGATGCGTGCGCCACAGCAGAAGCGGACAGCATACGAGGAAGAACCTCGGCAGAGACCCCCGCCGAGCCAACCTCGCTCTGAGCACACATGGAGCAAAAATAGGTTTGTCCCACGCCAAGCGAGCAGGCATAGGGCCTCCTCGGCGAGCCGGGACACTCGTCAAAAACGTGCCTGATGAACTAGGCCCACGTTTACATTTTATACGACCTCCCGCCCATGCGGTAACGGGAATGTTCGCACCTTGTTCAGACTTTATTTGTAGCAAAGTACAAATGGCTGATAATTCTGTTGCATGCACAAACCATGTTCTCCCTACTGTGAGTGACATCAAATCATGTACTGTATGTCATTGCACGTAAGCACGAATAAAACTCATAAAACAGCACATCCCTGTTTTATTGACGATCAAATAAAAAACACACCAACACAAATAATGTCAACAGTACGAGCCTCTCTGGCCTGTCAGCTGTCATAAAGGCGGGGGCCACATCCCCCTCCCTCACGGCTCATGGGGTGTTAGTCTATTCAATAAGTTTGCAATCATCTGTGAGGCTCCATCCTCTTGGTTGTTCCTTTTCTTTGTTGCATTTATGATAGATTTTTATCTTGATTTTATTTTTCATTGTAGCACTTTGAGATCTGTTTGATGTAAAGTGCGTTATAAATAAAAGTTATTATTATTATTATTATAAGTCCCAGCAGGGTGCCCCAGGACCTGTCTCCAGAAGACAGACCCAGAGGCATCTGTGAACAGACCCTACACCTTTCGCGAAGACAGGTGGGAAAGGGCACGTGTTCCAGCCCCCACTCCATTGTGAACAAGGGGTTGGCTAATACACTAACCAGACGAACACGTGACATGTTCGCACCACAGGAGAGCACGTCGGATGCTCCAAGGCAGACACAATTTTCACACCCTCAAAACAGTGGCTGTGATCACGTTACTGTGTATAAAAGGATCTGAGTCGAACCAGAATTTTCCTCCTGATTTTGAAAGGAAACTGGGCTCCTTATCAACAAATTATCTTGAGTCTGCCAGTCACAAAGGACCATCTCCACGTTCACACGTTGTAGCTGTCCCTTTATTATACATGAAGGACATGCAACGCTTGAGCGGTAAAAGGGCAGCATGTGACTTTCCTCACAGAGCTGCATCAGACTTGCTCACACACAACAGTATCCCACTGGGTGAGACACCAATTGGAGTAAGGAGATCTGCTCGTTTACAAAAACAGCAGCCTCTCAATCCAATAAATCCTATTGTGGAGGGAAATAATAGCTTTCCTGTTCTGACTCATTCTAATAAAATTAATAGACTTCATCTGTCTTCGAGGAGACTCAATATCAACATCAGCGAGGACCCTCATCAATATGCATACCACGAGAACCGATCAACAGAGGACGCCATCTCCTCTGTGGTCCACACTGCTCTCACCCACCTGGATCAGAAGGACTCATACGTGCGTCTGCTCTTTGTGGACTTCACATCTGCCTTCAACACCATGATCCCCCAAACTCTGATAGACAAACTATCCACACTTGGACTAAGCCCCTCCATCTGTAACTGGGTACTAGACTTCTTAACAAACAGACCACAGTCCGTGAAGATCCACAACTTCTCCTCCTCCACCATCACCCTCAGCACTGGCTCTCCTCAAGGATGTGTGCTGAGCCCTCTTCTGTTCACTCTGCTCACATATGATTGTACAGCCACACATCCAGGCTGTCATATTGTTAAGTTTGCAGATGATACAGCTGTGGTGGGATGCATCACAGATAATGATGAATCCAGCTACAGACAGGAGGTGGAACATCTGGAGAGCTGGTGCAAAGAGAACAACCTTCACATGAATGTGAAGAAGACGAAGGAGATGATTGTGGACTTCAGAAGGAACAAACACACCCACACCCCACTGTATATAGGTGGATCTGCGGTGGAGGTGGTCTCCAGCTACAAGTACCTGGGTGTACACTTGAATGATAACCTCAGCTGGAGCAATAACACCACCAGCCTGATCAAGAAAGGTCATCAGAGACTCTACTTCCTCAGACGGCTGAGACGAGCTGGTCTGAGAAGCTCAGTCCTCACCTCGTTCTACAGGTGTGCAGTGGAGAGCGTCCTGTGCTCCAGCATCAACGTGTGGCATGGAGGCTGCACAGTTGCAGAGAGGAAAGCTCTACAAAGAGTGGTGAAGGCTGCACAGAAGTCTGTGGGAGTCAGTCTCCCCACCATCACAGACATTTACACCTCCAGATGCAGAAAAAGAGCCACCTGCATCATGAAAGACCTCACTCACCCAGCACACTCACTCTTTGCACCACTCCCCTCGGGACGGAGGTTGAGGAGCATCAAATGTAGAACCACTAGACTGAGGAACAGCTTCTACCCTGAGGCTGTCAGACTCATGAATAAATAAATAATAAGAATAAACACTGCAAAATGTCACATCATGTTGATACTGATCTGTTTCTTGTTGCTGCGTTCATCTGTGACTATCTGCGTTCATCTGTGACCATCTGCTCATGTTCGTGCTGCTGTTTATAATGATGTTTTTCTACTACATTAGGGCTTAGTGTATTACTAGCTGATGTCTCTCTTAGTTAATCCTAGATGTTATTATTGTTTTTCTCTTGCATTTGTTGTTGGATGTAACTGGGACCCTGTGTACATAATCTCGTTTTCAACACATGTACTACATGCGGTGCAAATGACAATAAATTCTCTCTGACTCTGACTCTGACTCAATCAGTGCAGTCTGTTAACACATCAATGTGGAAGCCCCCTCCCCAACATGGTTGACCCTCAAAGGCTCACACAGGAAGTCGCAGTCCAGCCGCTTAGGCCAGGAACTGGAATTAATTCCAGCCTGTTAGCTGAAAAGGACAGGCTGATGGCTTCGGGCCTACCAGAGAATGTGGTGAAAACCATATAAAATGCCCGTGTCGGGTCAACACAGTCTCTATACGCACAGAAGTGGCGCATCTTCGAAGCCTGGTGCTCAGAAAGAAATATAGTTTCTTATGCTTGCGACTTGGCTCAACTACTAACTTTCCTTCAGGATTTATTGGAAAAGTGTCATTCTTATTCAACGATTAAAGTGTTCCTTGCAGCTATCTTGCTTGTCACGAGGGCTGGGGACACAGGACTCCTGGAGCACATCCAATCATAATGAGATATATGAAAGGTGTGCTTCGAACCAAGCCACCCAGCAGGACCTTGACCCCTGGTTGGGATCTTGGCCTGGTCTTGGGGGCTCTTTGCGACCCGCCAATCGAGCCTCTGAGCGAGATTAAGATAGATCTCCTATCTTATAAAACTGCTCTTCTCTGGCTCTTTGCTCGGCGAAACGCGTGGGTGACCTCCACGCCCTATCTGTACATCCGTTATGTACCATATTTGCCCCTGACGGGTCAAAGGTCACCCTGAGGCCTAATCCCGCTTATACTCCCAAGGTCTTGACCTTCAACCATAGGAGTCTAGACTTTGACCTCTCCTCCTTCCCACCTGCACCTGTCCTTACTCAGGAACAGGAGAGACTAAAGGCTCTCTGCCTTGTGAGAGCTTTACGCACTTACATACAGAGAACAGCCGAATGGAGGGAAACAAACCAACTGTTCGTCTGCTTTGTCGTACCTGCTACAAGAAAGGCCCTATCAAGACAACGCCTCTCACATTGGGTGACGGAGGCCATTAAAAGGGCGTACGGTAGCAAAGGTCAACAAGTGCCCCCTGGAGTGCATGCTCACTCAGCTAGGGGCTTGGCCACTTCCTGGTCATTGTTCAAGGGCGTGCCAGTTGTAAACATTTGCGCTGCTGCGAACTGGAGCTCATTAAACACTTTTGCAAAGTACTACAGTTTGGATGTTACTGCGTGTGATGTCACTCAGGCTGTTCTTTATAATACACAATAGAAAGTAGCTTTGAGGGGCCTTCTGGTCAAAGGCAGACGTTCACACTAACAGGCATTTTACTGAGCATTTCAAGGGCGTGAATGAATTACGTTCCCATAGCAAGTATGTTGCACCGAGAGACCAAACTGAAAGGGAACTGAAAGTTATGCACCATAACTCATGTTCCCTGAAGGAAGGGAACGAGGTGCAACATAGCTGGCCCTTTTCAATGCTGAAAGCTCGGTGAAGTGCAATTTTGGAGACAGTTGGAGGGGCGTCAGTCGCTTAAGTACCTAAAAGGCGGTACCTCTGGCGCGGGGTGACGCCCCCTGCCGTAAAAGGCGTGAATGTATTCCTTCAGGTAATCGCGCGGGGGCGCAATTCCCATAGCAAGTATGTTGCACCTCGTTCCCTTCCTTCAGGGAACATGAGTTATAGTGCATAACTTTCAGTTTTATGTGACACATTAAAAAGATGGCAAAGATGCTAAACAGGATGGATTAATTTTAATAGAACCATTGAAATTGTGAGTTTTTTTTATGCTGGCAGAAAATGTCTAACAGTGTTAAACAATGATGACAAGATGGCAAAGCAAGGAATTCCTGTATAATATTTAATACTTTAAATTTTATTTTTACAGCTGGTTTTTATTGAGCTCTGACCTGTTAAGGGCGGCCGTGGTGTAGTGGTAATGGCAGTCGTCTCCCGATCGGAAAGTTGGCAGTTCGACTCCCGGGACCCGCACCATGTGTCGTTGTGTCCTTGGGCAAGACACTTAACCCTGAGTTGCTCCCGGTAGGACTGGAAAGCACCTTGCATGGTAGTCTGCCGCCACCGGTTTATGAATGTGTGTAGCATTCAATATATGTGTAGCACTTTGAGATTTTCAGTAATGAAAAGTGCGTTATAAATTGAATTAATTATTATAAAATTATTATTATTATTGTTCTCCTGTAACAGATTATTTATTTCTGCTCCTCTTTGTTCAAACAACTGCCATTGTATTTGTAGCTTTTTGCTGCTGGTTCATGTTTCTCCTCATCATCATTATCTGCAGCCTCACTGAGTTCCTCTCCTGGAGCTTCATCCATTTCATCTGAAGGTTTGCCTTGAAGAGGACATATCAGAACACAGATCAATATTACTACAGTAAAAGTGACAACACTAGAAACTTTATCACAGATATCCACTCTGTCGAAACTCAGACTACGTTATAAAAAATATAAACCCAACCTAAACTACGTTGACTCACTTCTATGAACTAAACATAAACTAAACATGATACACCCGGACAAAATCATGGCAAAAATGTATGGCACAACACCAACAAACCGAATTTAGACACTCACCAGAATGTCTGGAACAAACAAGCAGGTATCTTGGGACACAGGAGAAAGTTGTATCAGGACGTGTCACCGCTGATATCCAGGCCATTCATCTCCTTTTTGTTATGTCCTACACATGCGGTGTTCCCTCGTGTTGTTTCCAGGCAGGAAACCGGAAACAGAAAGTCTGTTTTCTATCTTTTGCCGATTCCAGTCGTGTGACTGGACATTATATCCAATAATGCAACAAGTTCGGACCATTGCTAAACTGTTTTAACCTACAACAAACAAAAAAAAAGTCAGCGAGAAAGCTTGTTTTTGACAGCTAATATTAAGGACTTTCAATATGGCGGATCAGACCCAATTCTATCCCATCAGCCTCCGTGCCGAGGACCAGTGACGTCACGCTCTAAAGCTCTATTGGGGATAAGCTGTGCTGCTCAGAGACACCAAGAGACGTGCAATAACTGGGGGTCAAAGCTGGAACTTTTGGGTCCAGAGTCGGCCACCCTACCTCTACACCATCTCGGCCACTTATAAAGACAATGATGAATATGGTCAACCTTCTCATGGCATGCTCAGATAATTGCTCTTGATGCCAGTGCTGATGAGCTGTCGCTGCACAACAATGGCTCAGCAAAAGCAGTGTGTTGGCACACCTTTGGTCCATAGCAGGGCAGTAGCATCTGTTTTTGGCTGAGCTGAGAAGTCAGAAGGCATCACAGATCTCTCTTTTTAGAAAATGTGAAACAGATGGACAGTGTGATCTTTTTGGTTGAGATCACTTCACATCTGAATTAACTGAATTTGAGGCTTCAGGGCAAGGACAATTGAATTTGTGAACTGGTGACAGCTGTCCACTCCTTTCAGAGGAAACTCGATGTGTTCAAGGAAGACCTGCAGGGAGGCTGTGCACAGCAGTGCAGGACCAGGTCCAGGATCAGCGAGATGCCTCTTCTTTTGTTAATTTTATTGATAAATTGATTGTTGATTTCAGCAGCTGTTTTGACAGCTTCAGCTTTGGACAACAACTCAACTTGCTCATTCACAACCCATTTCTCATCACAAATGTCAGGGGGTTCTCAAAGGAAGTCACACCCATCTTTAAATGGGTCGATGCTGAGCCTCTGCAGATGTACCAAAGTGCATGCTCATTAATCCAGGTATAAATCCAACAATGTTCAGTCAGGTCATCTGGACAGTTTCTTTTGTTGCTGAAACAAAACTAAAGCAACCGTCCAGATGACCTGACTGCAGCTGCAGTATGTTGATCGTCAAGCAGAGGTGAAAAAGCAGTTTGTAGGAAAATGACCATTCAATTTTTTTGGATCCAAATTGCCCCAGAAACAAGTCCTGCATAAAAGAGCCTGCTACATTTTGACTATGTTTGGTTCCACACACAACTGTGAGGCAGCTTTCTCCATAATGAACGTCATCAAAACCAAGTATCATTCCTGGAGCACCTTCAAAGAAGAAAGTGGCTCTGACGCCATTCAAGCTGAGGTTTAAAGTCCCGGCAGGACAAAGACTCAATTTTCTCACTGAAAAAAAACAAACAGTACAGTAGAGTTGAATGTAAAAGGAGAAAGATGTGTTTAAAATGTCCATCCATTATCTTTACCCACGTCTTCCTTTTTGGGCCGCGGGGGTCACGGGTTCCCATATCCACCAGTCACTGTGTGAGAGTCGGGGGACACCCTGGGCAGGTCTCCAGTCCATCACAGAGACACATAGAGACAGTTACTTGACCCAGTTAAGTTGTGAAACAGAAGAGGTTCAAATCAAAATGTCCCTCCCTTTATGTTTCTCTGGTTAACACTTTATTTGAACATTCACACTTTTCAAACTTTATTGATTTTTTTCTCACTTTTAAAGTCAGTCCTGTTTATTAATTAGTAAATGGAAGATTTTACATAGCAGCAGCTACACATATGTTTCTTGTTCTTTGTTATGTGAAAATATTTTCAAAAAGTATTTGAATTGTACTGAATTAATTTGATTTGATAGGTATTGATTACGTGCAGATGCCGACATGACTATTGGGCTAATTCAGCCCTGAATATGTCACTAAATAGTTTGACTTCATGATCTTTCGGACCTTTGCCTCAATCACCTTTTTCAAACCGAACCTTCTTATGTTTTGGTTGATTACCACAGACTAGGGGAGCAACAATAAATCGGCCGGCCGATTTATCGGCCCCTATTTCCTTAATTTTGGGAAATTGGCCAATGCTTGCACGAAAAACCGATTTTACAGATTTCTTTAGTTTTGACAACAATTGTCTAAACTTCATTTATATTTCAGAGCACTACCTTGTGACCAGTTAAAACAAGTTTGTATTGTTTCTAGAATATTGTTCAAGGGTCTGTTTTTCAACAAAATAAGATTGAAATTTGAAGGCTTATTGTGACCTTACAACATCTAACAGTGTTGATTATAAAACTAAATCGGTATCGGTCGAAATCGGAATCGGCAGGTCAGACTTTGTAGAAATCGGTGATCGTGATCGGCCAAAAAACTGCAATCGGTGCACCCCTACCACAGACTGTTGAAGGTTCCTCTTCATTCCAAACAACATCTCAGTGTATGTACAGTAAACTAAAACATGCACTTTTCTCTGAAGCAGAAGAGCCCACAGCTTCATGCTGCTCTGCCATTTCCAAACTCAAATTTAAGAACATAAGCTTAAAATTTGTGCTGGACAATAATTCGATAACGATATATCTCGCGATATACTTTTATTCAATAACGATGATGTGAATTTTAAGCATATTTTTGATATTTCGATAGGATTTTACAGCGTTTCACTGACGCTTTTCTTTTTCTGTTCGGGTTGAAGCGGCTGCTTCAGTTTCAACCCGGACAGAAAAAGCTGCGACACAAAAACATAAGTGCGTGGTGACGTGTATATTACGCAGCGCTCGACTCAGGCGTTAGCGGTAGCAGGCTAAGCTAAGCTCCAACGCGTGTTAAGCTTTCGCTTCAAAACGAGTTTCCATGACCATCAGAATGTTACTGAACAAAGTTTCACAAGCGAAGAGAAAGAGATGACATCACTGATAAGAGAGGAAAGACTAATTCTCCGGTGTGGAAGTGGTTCGGCTTTCTAAGATCTGTTAAACTGCAGGTTTCTTCTGCAGCGAAGTCCTACTCGGTCTCTTTATGCTGCAAAACGTGACGGAGTCGTTCTAACTAGCGGTGGGACCATCTAACTTGTTTCATCTGAAGAGTTTCCACTCGATAGAATATGATGAGATTCAGAAGATGAAGCACAATAAAGTTTGATCCAACGTGTCCCTGAAACTACGTCGTCCTGAAACAACAGCCCCAGCGTTGCATGTTTTTTTAAATTAATTCGTTCAAAATAAAACATATTTCATCAGAAGAAAAAAAAACACAGAATGAAAACGTGCAGAAAGATGAAAATAGTCTTATAATATCTGCCCCTTGTTTAAAAAAATACAAAATAAATACAAACAACAACAACCTTCACTTGAACAATCTCCAAACTGAAAACAAAACGTCAGGTATCCTTCACCTGCACTATACCTTCCCAACAACTTTAATTTAATCATCTTTAAAACATATAAATAGTTTTATAAATGTTTATGGTGATATCAAGTCAACTCCACATTCCTGTTCCCTGATTTACAACTCAGCTCCTTCAGACTAGTTCTAAATGAAGGTTTTACAAACATTTACATTCTCTTAAAGGTCATAATGACCCTTTTTTAAACAAATTTTAATTGAATATTTGGGGGTTATATTTTTATGAGTTTTATACATGACTTGTAAAATGTTCAACCAAATCATAAAATTTTAATAATTTCAATTGATTAAATAATATATTTTTAATAGTCTCATCTGGTTTCTCAGGACTTTTCTTCTTTTGAATGTCTGGCCTTCAGCTTCAAAGCCCCACTCCTGATGAATGTTATATTAATTTATAGACCTCCCAAACCACACGTTTCATTTAACTCAGAGATGCATGACCTTCTCACTTTTTTCTGCACCTCCTGTGAAGACCATTTTTCTTGGCGACTTAAATATACACATGGACAATTGCTCTTCCCCTCTGGCAACAGATTTTAAGTCTCTTTTGGACTCTCTTAATCTCACTCAACATGTTGACGCCCCTACGCACAGCAGGGGGCATACTCTGGATTTGGTGATTACAGACACTGTACTCATCAATAACTTGTCTGTATATGACCTGGGTGTCTCAGACCACAGGGTCATCTCCCTGGAAGTGCCTTCTTCTTCGCCTGCTTCAAACCCAAAACGACCTATCCAGTTCCGTGACTTTAAAAACATTTCCCCTGATGTTCTGTCTGCTGATCTTCACGCCCTGACCGCTGTCAATCACTCATCTGCAGATGACTCTGTGGATTACTACAACAATCTCTCCAAGAGCTTCTGGACCTACATGCTCCCTTGAAGACAAGACTGGTGTCTTTCTCCCGTTCAGCCCCCTGGAACACTGATGAGCTGCGCAAGATGAAGGCAACTGACCATGCTATTGAGAGACGTGTGAAATCATCTGGTCTCTCTGTACATAAGCAGGCATATAAAGAACATCAGAAAGTGTACGCCTATTCTCTTAAAGAAGAATGCTCCAAATATTATTCCAACATCATCAACACCTGCCCTGGAAACTCTAAACAGCTCTTCTCCACAATAACTCATCTGCTTAATCCCATTAAACAAACTCCTGAGGACTCTGCTCAAAAATGCGACCTGTTCCTTTCATCATTTAAAAACAAAGTTGACACTATCAGATCTCAGCTCCACAACCTCCCTGTTCTCAGTGTGCCATCTACC
>JBBPBX010054116.1:1498-23588 GCA_038048925.1 Garcialebias charrua
GGTCCATCTATCCATCCTCCATCCATCCATCCATCCGTCTGTCCATCCATCCATCCATCCATCCATCCATCCATCCAATATGTTGGTCCATCTATCGGTCCATCTATCCATCCTATCTGTCCATCCATCCATCCATCCATCCATCTGTCCATCCATCCATCCATCCATCCATCCGTCCATCTATTCATCTGCAGATGGTAATAAAGTGTTTGCTCTTGTGTGTGATTGTTTTGTCAGTTGTGTGAACAAAAGATCTGGTAAAATACTTGGTTGATGTTAATAAAACTTTCAGACAGTAATTGGATGTATATCTTAAACTAAATAACTTTTGGAGTTGACTCAATTCAAAAATGACCACCACAGCAAAATAATTTCATCAAACACAAAATTCACTACAACACTCCAACTTGATGTGTAGCTGAGACTCATTCACACTTATACACTGAGTGCTAACTGATGGTGTGGGATCTGCTTTTAAAACTTTGTCTCCAACTATAGGAGTCAACTTTGTTAGCAAAATATCTCATGACCCACTGGACAGATTATAGGTGAAATGTTCAAAAAGCAATAACTGGATGCAAATCTATGGCTGATTAACTATTAGAGTCCCCTCAACTCAAGATGACCATTGCAGCTAATCAACTAGCGAACACAAAAATCACTAAAACTTGGTGTGGTAGTAGTTGGAGGTGATTCTCAACACATGCTCTGAGCGCTAACAGTTCTTGAGAGATCTTGCTATATCGCATGGGATTGTGCATACCATTAAAAAAGTTTGAGCAAAATATCTATCACTCCACCCTTTCTCTTCATAAAATAAGTTGAGTTCAACACTCTGGTAGAAAAGGTGGGTGGTGATATGCCTTTCTTCAGGGTGGAATAAAGCCTTTAATATATAATATACAATCAACAAGTTTTAGATGTTTGAGGGTTGTTGGGAAAAACTAACCAGTAAACTTGTTGAGAATCAACAGATTCATTGATAAAGAAATGAATCAATGTTTGCAGCTCCACAGCACAATTACAAGCTCAACAGGAGTTCACACAGTGGCTCCACTTGATCTACGAGCGGGGAGCTTCCATCGATGCAGACGGCTCTTCTTGTTTTGTAGCTCAGCTTCACCTGATTTCTGGGCCAGCTCACTTTTTTTTTTTTTTTACAGAGAACATGAACTTTACCTGTTGCTTTCCACATTTATTCACTCATTATTTGCACAGCAGCACGGTGGCACAACTGGTAGAGCTGCTGCCTCTCATCGAGCAGGTCACCGGTTCAAATCCCGGTTCTGGGTGGAGTTTGCATGTTCTCTCCGTGCATGCGTGGGTTTTCTCCGGGTGCTCCGGTTTCCTCCCACAGTCCAAAAACATGCATGTTAGGCTGATTGGTAACTCTAAATTGACCCTGGGTGTGAGTGAGACAGGTCCCTCTTGTAAATGAGTCCCCGTGGCTCAACGAGGCTAGCCTGTATAAATAAAGGTTGAATGAATGAATGAAAAAGGTAGGAATGCTAAGAATAAATAAGAAGAGAAAATATTTATGCACAAACATTTTTATTTAACAAGGGAAATCGGCTGTTAAGCCAATATTTAACTAATTACATATTAAATCTGAAGGAAGAGCCAGGATTAAAAAGAGGATGTTAGCAAAAGTGTGCGATTTGTAAAGAAAAAAAACAGTCAAGGAGTGAGAATGACTTAATAATTGCAGCTTTTATCCACAGTCTTAATGACTGTTGTAGAGGCAGTGAGGATAAAAGAGCCTCATTGATTTTCCTTGGAGAATAAAAAAAGCTCGAGCCAGTATAATTAAGGTCTAAAAACTGAACTCCAGTTGCCCATCAGACTTGACACTTTTTAAGATTCTCAAAGCTCTGGCTTGTAAAAAGGTCTCTTAACAGAGCTGTAAGGAAAAATTAAGATAAAGCGTTTTAAATTCAAAAGGAAAGGTGACTTTTAAAAGACTGTCCTTAAATTCAAACACTACCTTGAATGAAAAAAGCACCCATAAAAGCCAAGTTTGTGTTTGTCGGACCCCCTGGACTTACATGTGTTATGTATTAGCCTGTGTAATATCCTCTCTGTTTGGGAGAAGGCAGGAGTTTTTGATATGGGAATGCATATTTCAGAGTCCCCTGTCTGAATAATGCAGTGGAATAATGAGGTGGGGAGCAAAGGCTGCACCCCAGGGCTTTGACCATCTCTATGACCTGATTATGTCAGGAAGTGTCAGCCACCAAGATGCTACAAAAGCACAGAGCGTCCTGTCAAGTCCAAATCCTCAGTGATCAGTTCCCAGCGCTCCAGGCTCCTTGAGACAGGAAAGTCCATACTGTCTCATTAACAATGTTTAGGATCAACCTCTCCTTTATGGACAACACTTTTTTGCATATGGTGGAGCATGGTCAAACTAGTAAATGTCTGAGATGTCGTATGCACTTTACATATGTTTTAATAGAAACTGTCTTCAATTAAGTGTCAATTTGTTATTGTGAAGGCAAAACTGTGAAGTATAAAATGCAAGCACAAGACAAAAGACGGGTTAATGTAAGTAAAACAAAGTAGATCCAAAAGGGCATTATGTCTACACAATCCTCCTTTAATATGTGCTCTGTGCACCTGAGATAAGATGATTCATTAGATAGAGCCTCACAATGACAAGCATCATCGTTCAAGCCTTTGGCTACTGATGGAACAATTCTGCAGCCACCCTTAAATATGACAAGGTCAGCGTTTTACTCCGACAGGCGCATATGGATAAGAGAGGGAAGGGTTTGTTTATTCCCGAAATGCCTATATGGTGGAGTGGCTGCTGGAGTGGAAACAAACACCACCCCAAACAAAATCTATGTGGAAAGATCAGAAATACCATACAAATGGTTTATTTTCAGTTGAACAAAGTCTAGTACAGTACATGATAGATGACAAAGCAAGATCTATCAGGGGTTTGTTACCAAGGTAATCGTTTCTTTCTGTATCGTTTGGTCAGTTTAGTTTATTAGCTTGTTAAACAGACAGTGTAGATTGACAGAAATTACAGCAAATGCACCAGCTTTCGTATGACTGCTGGTATCCGGTGTACTCCACTCACCTGTCCTTGTGCATTGGTGACAAGCTGGCCGGTGGCCCCTTGCAGGCTTGAGAGGGCGTTGCCAAACACCTGAGAGCCAGCGATGGACCCCATGGCTGCTGCTACTGCTGCCTGGCTGGCCAGAGGGTTCAGCTGGAGAGGGCGAAGACACCGTTTGTCAAAACGAGCGCAGGTAAACAGAGAACAATGCAAAAAGCCTGAAGAAGACGGAACATTGCGCTTCTGTTTTGTTGCTTAGGACAACTGCAGCGAGCTCCGGGCTGTGCAGTTTATCAAACATTCCCCAAAGGTTTGTGCTCCTGGACGCAGTGGGAGGCTAGAGGTTAGGGAGGAGCAGTGAAAACTGAAGGCAGGCTGTGAATAAGTGGTCATTTTACCACTCTAAGTGCTTTCTCTGGCCCCTGGGGTTCCCTACGGGCCGAGCCCAGTCTTTCGACCCACAGCAACGGCCCACCCGCTCACTGCTTGCACAATAGAGCCAGGAAGCGCAGCTATGCATCACTATATCGTCAGTCGCCTCCGTTCACTTCGACAAAGAACTCCTCCTGCGTCAAGAGACTCTAACAGAGTGAGACTGTTGAGGCAGAGGAAGGTTAAAATGACCATCTGTAATGGACTCCTCTGGTTTGGCCTGTGGTTGTGAAAAGACTGCATCGAGGAGAGGTTGCAGAGCCACGCCACAGTGCTGTGATTACCCATATAAATCAAGCTAACCACTTATTAGGGGGCTGAAAATGCACTGCTGATTTGGTTCTACTGCAGCGGAGTAAAGTCTTATTAGGCTGAGTAAGTAGATCAAAGAGCAAGAGGAGAAAGAAAACCTCTCCACTACTCAATAAAAAAGAGAAATAATAGAAACACTGCTCACAAACTGGCTGCTACTTACTGGTCGCCTACTTAACTCAAAGTAGTTGATTTAACTAAAAAGTAAAGCTAAATAGAAGATAAAAAAAAAAGAATTATGTGCAGCAGAAAGTCTCTAAAACAACAACTTTATCACATTTTTAGCACTCTGCTGAGAATTCAGCTTTTGTTCAAGTGAGAACATCCAGCTGCCTCATTTTTTTTTTTTACCTTATCCCACCATATATTATTACACTTTCTGAAATCAAATGATGAAAAAATGTCACGGAGCGATCAATACTTTTTCATTGACAGTAAAGGTTAAGCACATTAAGAATGACACTGCATTTGTCTTATGAAATCATATTTCATGTTGGTGGCCTCAAATTGGCCGTGATTGATATTGCCTCCTCTAGTCTGAAAGTCATCCAGTTTTTCCTCGATAATCACAAGATTGTCTTTTATGTGTTCAGCGGTCAGCCTTTGGGAGCCGTGAAAATCTGACATCTTGAGAAAGAAAAGGAGTTTGATGCTGATGTTTTTAATAAGCACAAATAAATAAATAAATAAATAAACTGTGAAACAGCTTTTGAAACTAGAAACTGATATAAAACGTTACTGATGTTAGGATTCAGTGAACTCAAAGAAAAATGTAAAATATCACTGCATTTAATTTGTGTTAATAGACACATCTAATGTAATCCATGTTGTCATGATAATCTAACAACACTTTAGCTGCAATTTAAGAGATGACAATGAACTCTAACTTTTCTCAGGGATGCATAAAACAGACTTTTTTGCAGAACATTTTACTTACGCTGCAATAATTGTGGCTATTTTGTATAATTTTTTTTGTTTATTTATATTGTGATCAATTCTCACACTACTACTGATGATTTCAAGCAGATAGAAGGAGTTTTTGTTTTTGTTTTAAATCCCAGCGGGACACAAGAACATCATTTAATGATCTGACATATGTGATAATGTTTGTATATTTATAGTCAAGTAATCTACATAATCATAATCTTATCTTGTTAAACTTTTAAATGCATTTTTTTTGTTTACTTTTTTAGAAGGGGCAGAAACAATTGTTAACTTTTGCCTCTTGTCAAAAAAGAAACAATTTAATTTGTTAAAGTTTTTTAAAAGCATAATCTAAAGATTTAGATAGAAAAGCTGAAAGTTCTAATGTAAACTTTTTAAAAATATCTTAATTCAAACAGGACACAAAACTCTTTTTTTTTTTACAAGACCATGACAGCCAGCTGCTCAAAACAGCAACAAACTACCGTATTCTCTCGACTATAAGTCACACCTTTTTTTTTTCACAGTTTGGCCAGTTCTGCGTACAGTAGTCTGAAGTGACTTATATAAGTTTTTTCCCCATTCATGATGCAAATTTTGATTGACGAGTTAAATGTTCATTCATACTGACATGAACCAAAGAGTAAACATCACATTTGCAGCCACGAGAGGGCCCTCTGACAACTACAGTATATGTTGTTCCCATACCGCAACACACACCCCCCTCCGCAACATTAGAGACAACTGAAAAAAACCTTAACACAAGTAAAATGCCCTGAAAAGTGATGTGGAATAAGTAAGTATAACGTTTTAGATTGTGCTATCAGATTTTTATGGATGCTTGCCTTATTTTTAAAGTTTTAAATGGACTTGCTCCTCCTCCTTTAATGTATTTTATAATTAACAAAAACAAGTAATACTGTAAACACAAGAGCACTGACCAGAGGACATTGTAATGTACAGCGGCGCAGGACTAAATTTGGCCAAATGGTGGTGTCCATTAGGCCTGTTGTAATAAACAATAAACCAATTAATCGCATGATAAATGAAAATTATTGACATCAGTTTCATTTATCGGCTTTATCGTTTCTTCATGTCTCTCTTTCTACTGAAGACACAGCTCAACTCTGGCGTTCTTCACTGACCCCTCCCTTTTTCTTTAAAATCTGTTTTAACTGTCCAAAATCGCGTTTTTAGATTGTTAAAAGCAGCTAAGCTGAGATGTTAAGCTACAAGCTAAGCTAACAGGCTGACCTGTCACCTTTGGAATAGACCTCCGTCTTGTTGAAGTGCCAAAATTCACAGTTGAAACCCGGGCCTTCGTGTAAGAAGTTTTTTTTCTCTGCAAAAAGAAGTTGAGAACTTGTTTACTGATTTTTTTAATTAAAAGCTTTGTGTGACAAATGCTATGCTAAAGAGCTCAAATCACAGTGTCCACCATATCCGCCCGTGTCAGCCCATGTCAGCCCATGTCACGTCAAGTGTCCTCCCTCCATTTTTCTTAAAGAGACACGCTGCTCAATTATCCATCCTTTGGTTCAAACCGTCTCATACTGCCATCAGGTGGTCAAAAAAGGTACTACACTCCAAACAAATCAACATTTCTTCTAAATTTTTTACAATTAATTATTGTTAAATTTCAAACAGATTTTATGGTTCATCGCAATGATTTCTGAGACAATTAATCACCCAGCAAAATTTGTTATCGTGACAGGCCTAGTGTCCATCAGAGGCACGCAGTCGTGGAACACACTGCCAGTTTCTATCAGGAACTGTGGCACCTACTCCAGCTTTAAAAACTGTTTCAAACATTGGCTGAAAACTAACCAGAGGTACACTCATGTGTAGATTACTTTGTATATTTTGTTATGGCATCATATCTCTATTGTAATTTCATGTGGTGTTATGTGTTATATAGGTGATATTTGTATTATTCTCCCTCTTTGTTTTGCGGGATGATTCTTGTTCTTACCTGCCTTAGGACAACGGATAACTCTGGTATATTTACATTGATGTTTACTGCTGACGTTTATTAATATGCATTGTCCTAATTTAAGTAAATAAACAAATGAAATGAATGAATAAGATGGGTGAATTTACCAGTAACTTGCTTGTCGGACTTGTTGGCTTTAACAACAAAGTGTTAATGTTAATTAAGCCTGTTCAGATCCCAGGTATAATGTGTTATTGTTTCAGATTAAATGTCTGTTCTTGCACTTTGTGAAATACACTTCTAAATAAATGCGAGTTAACCGAAGCGCCTTATCTTTTGTTTTTTCCTCTTCATGAGGCATTTTTTGACCGATGCGACTTACAGTGCGGAAAATATAGTACACAACTAAAAGAAATACACCACAGATAAAACCAACAACATCCTGAAAACATTAGACAGAAAAAACTTTTCTTTGTTGCTTAAATATATTTATAATCAAATTTTATGAAAGATATGACCTGCACCATTTTCTTCTGAAATGTTCACACAGTTGCAGTTCTGAACACATCAATACTGATTTTTTTTGTACAATATTATAATATGCATCATCCTCATTGACAACATTGATAATTTAATACTAAACAAAGATGTGACTAATATGATGTGACTGGAGAAAAATGCTGAATATTGATTACCAGCCAGAAACTTGAACTCAGCAAATGATATACCAGCTTTCCTGTGACGGAGAAGTAAAAGCTGCTGTGATCGTTTAGGAGAGACTGGCAGTGAATATAAAATGCTGACTTCAGGGGCCGTGTTAGTAAAAACACTGGAGGTGTTGTGATAGTGGAAGGAAAGCCAACATGGTCAGTTAAGCAGAGTTAAACAGAGGCCACAGATCAACACGGAGATAATGTGATCTGCTCAGGCGAGCGCAGCCAGAATCTCAGAGAAAAACTGCTGTGCTTCATGTCATTGTGAGTTACGGGCTGTTGGAGAAGGCTTCAGCTTTGTTTGAAATATTATTATCAAGTTTCATTTGATGATAGCCCTCCCAGATGCTATGTTATTCTGGTAAGTCTAGGTTAAAAAGAGAGCTGGCTTTGTTGCCAAATCTCTGCCACAGAATAATACTGTATGGATAGAAGGTGGAAGGAAAGCCAGGAATAAGGAGAGGCAAAGCTGTGCTCAACACCTAAACAGGTGATTTTCCGCCACGGTGACTCCTCTCAACACCGCGGCAGGAGGCACAAAATGACAGCACTGGCCTAGTATTTGTACTGATTGCATGTGCAGGAGGAGATAAACAGTGATCTTCCAGTTTGTCGAGCCTGCATGTTAACTATTGTGTTTTTTATTCACCATAAAAAGGGCGTCGAGAGGACTTTTGGCAACTCAGACCTTTATCAACAAGATAACACAAAAAGTGCGAGTGACACAAGGAATTTTGTTAGTGTAAGAAAAAATATTAACAATTTGAAAGCTAAATTTAATCCCGAAGCAACATTTGCCACTGCCCAAGCTTCCATTATATTATGTGACATGATTTTGCCACCTTTGACTCTCGCTGACTGCTTTCACTCTTTCACTAGCCAAATACACCAGGCTACACAGGGATCAGCAAACATAAAATAAATGTCTAAAAAGAAAAAGAAAAGTCTGAAAATTGTTAAAACTCAATGTGGGGGAGTCTAAATTCCACTAGGCTCTCCGTCGCTGTTTTACCATGAGGGTCACGAGGTGCAGCAACCCATGAAATCTCAGGAATAAAAGCGGAAAAAAAACAGTGTCCCGGCAAACCGTCGAGGAATCTTTGCAAACTAAAATAGTCTGACACAAACCAAATGGAGATTATTCTCGGTTGTGCTCTTTTCACGTGTCCATTCAAAACTTAATTGCTTTTTTTTTTCTGGGGCCAAAAAAGAGCAAGCATAAACGGAGAAGTGGAAGAAACGGAGTAAATGCTCACCAATGGGTTAAATTTGAAAAGGCTCAGGGTTTAAGGGTGAGCAAAACTAAGTTTTTGCTCATTTTTAAGTCAACAGAATTAAAGCTGCATCTACGGAAGGGTATTGCTGTCATCCATGAAATAATAATTTTGGAAATGATATTGTACAAACGTGATAAGTATGTGGTGAAAACGTGATATTATGTAGTAAAAACGTGATATTATGTAGTAGTGAAAACGTGATAAGTATGTAGTAAAAACGTGATAAGTATGTAGTAAACACGTGATAAGTATGTAGTAAACACGTGATAAGTATGTCGTAAAAACGTGATAAGTATGTTGTAAAAACGTGATAAGTATATTATACAAACGTGATAATATCATATCACGTTTTTACTACATACTTATCATGTTTTTACTACATAATATCAGGTTCTTACTACATAATATCATGTTTTTACTACATAATATGATGTTTTTACTACATACTTATCACGTTTTTACTACATAATATCACGTTTTTACTACATAATATCAGAGAGTCAGAGAGTCAGAGTCAGAGAGAATTTATTGTCATTTGCACCGCATGTAGTACATGTGTTGAAAACGAGATTATGTACACAGGGTCCCAGTTACATCCAACAACAAATGCAAGAGAAATACAATAATAACATCTAGGATTAACTAAGAGAGACATCACATCAGCTAGTAATACACTAAGCCCTAATGTAGTAGAAAAACATCATTATAAACAGCAGCACGAACATGAGCAGATGGTCACAGATGAACGCAGCAACAAGAAACAGATCAGTACAGTATCAGTATGATGTGACATTTTGCAGTGTTTATTCTTATTATTTATTTATTCATGAGTCTGACAGCCTCAGGGTAGAAGCTGTTTCTCAGTCTAGTGGTTCTACATTTGATGCTCCTCAACCTCCGTCCCGAGGGGAGTGGTGCAAAGAGTGAGTGTGCTGGGTGAGTGAGGTCTTTCATGATGCAGGTGGCTCTTTTTCTGCATCTGGAGGTGTAAATGTCTGTGATGGTGGGGAGACTGACTCCCAGACTTCTGTGCAGCCTTCACCACTCTCTGCAGAGCTTTTCTCTCTGCAACTGTGCAGCCTCCATGCCACACGTTGATGCTGGAGCACAGGATGCTCTCCACTGCACACCTGTAGAAGGAGGTGAGGACTGGGCTGCTCAGACCAGCTCGTCTCAGCCGTCTGAGGAAGTAGAGTCTCTGATGACCTTTCTTGATCAGGCTGGTGGTGTTGTTGCTCCAGCTGAGGTTATCATTCAAGTGTACACCCAAGTATTTGTAGCTGGAGACCACCTCCACCGCAGATCCACCTATGTTCAGTGGGGTGTGGGTGTGTTTGTTCCTTCTGAAGTCCACAATCATCTCCTTCGTCTTCTTCACATTCATGTGAAGGTTGTTCTCTTTGCACCAGCTCTCCAGATGTTCCACCTCCTGTCTGTAGCTGGATTCATCATTATCTGTGATGCATCCCACCACAGCTGTATCATCTGCAAACTTAACAATATGACAGCCTGGATGTGTGGCTATACAATCATATGTGAGCAGAGTGAACAGAAGAGGGCTCAGCACACATCCCTGAGGAGAGCCAGTGCTGAGGGTGATGGTGGAGGAGGAGGATTATTTAACTACATAATATCACGTTTTTACTACATAATATCACGTTTTTACTACATAATATCACGTTTTTACTACATAATATCACATTTTTACTACATACTTATCACGTTTTTACAACATACTTATCACATTTTTACTACATAATATCACATTTTTACTACATAATATCACATTTTTACTACATAATATCACGTTTTTACTACATAATATTACGTTTTTACTACATACTTATCACGTTTTTACTACATAATATCACGTTTTTACTACATAATATCACGTTTTTACTACATAATATCACGTTTTTACTACATACTTATCACGTTTTTACTACATAATATCACGTTTTTACTACATAATATCACGTTTTTACTACATAATATCACGTTTTTACTACATAATATCACGTTTTTACTACATAATATCACGTTTTTACTACATAATATCACATTTTTACTACATAATATCACATTTTTACTACATACTTATCACGTTTTTACTACATACTTATCACATTTTTACTACATAATATCACATTTTTACTACATAATATCACATTTTTACTGCATAATTTCACATTTTTACTACATAATATTACGTTTTTACTACATACTTATCACGTTTTTACTACATAATATCACGTTTTTACTACATAATATCAAGTTTTTACTACATACTTATCACGTTTTTACTACATAATATCACGTTTTTACTACATGATATCACGTTTTTACTACATGATATCACGTTTTTACTACATAATATCACATTTTTACTACATACTTATCATGTTTTTACTACATACTGTACTTATCACGTTTTTACTACATAATATCACATTTTTACTACATAATATCACGTTTTTACTACATAATATCACATTTTTACTACATACATATCACGTTTTTACTACATAATATCACATTTTTACTACATAATATCACGTTTTTACTACATAATATCACGTTTTTACTACATAATATCACGTTTTTACTACATACTTATCACGTTTGTACAATATAATTTCAAAAATTATTATTTCATGGATGACAGCAATACCCTTCCGTATACATCTGATTTAAAAGGATAAATTATAAAAGACAAGAAGCAAAAGCTATTTTTGTCAAATTACACACAAAATGTTTGTTAATTGAAGATAAAGGCAGGTATCTGGGGTTAAAGAAAACTACAAATAATTGTGACTGCAGTACTGATAACGGGTTGTGTTTGGAGAAATACAAGCTTTACTCGTCAAAACTGTGTCAAAGTGGACCCAACTGGGTAAATAAAGAGTCGATACCACTCTTGTTTCCGGATAAGAGGAATGTCTTTTATCTGGAACAACATGGATGCTTCCTTTGACCATCCCAGCCCACCCCCGCCGCCTCCTCCCTGCGTTTTTCCAACTCCGGAGTGAATGTAATCAGCTGTGACATGAGAAAACGCGTTCTCTGTCTGTCAGAACTCTGCTAGTCCTCTGCTGACAGTCCTCTACTGACTCTCCTCCTCCTCTTCTAAAATGACCTCCACGCGCTTCCCCCCTCCTCACATCCTCTGTGTTTATGAACATCAAAAAACCATTAGGCCCTCCAAAACACCTCTGGTCCCTTGGTTGGTGGGGCTTCACACCGCCGTTGTGCACTCTGAGCCTCGTGCGCTCTGACTATTGCTCACCGATGGGCCTCGGCTCCAGACGTTGTGAAAAATAAAATTAAAAAAAGAGCCACTCTTGAGAAAAAAATATTGTGAGGTGAAAGACGGATAGAACAACTGGGGCAGATAACACCCGATGAAATACAATAAAGCTGCACTGGGTGACAGTTGGACATTGAAATTGCTAAAGGCAGCGGAGGGATGTGGATGGCAGAGGGTGTGGACGTGGAGGTGGCATGTCACGTGCTAATGGAGTGATGTCATATGAAACTCCAGAATGACAGCTAGTTAACTGAGGAGGTTTGGCTGATCAAATAAAATGCATTAGGGTGCAGGAAATGGCCATCATGGGCAGTCTAGATATGGCCACATCTAATGAGGCGAAATGCAAATGAAGAACAAAAAGAGTCATGAAAACGCTTAAATTAACTATAAAGGGATGATGGAGTGTGGGACAGTGGCCGTCAATCTCTCCACTCATTACCTTCATGTGAAATTAAGAGCAGCTTTAATCATTACATAAAATCTGCTCCAGCCCATTTGTTGATAATTGTAAGGAACAGCAGTTCAGAGCGAGTTCTTTATCATCAATCACCGCTGCACTGTATTTCCGCAGCTTAGAGTAAAAATACAAGTTGTACTACACTCTTTTAACACTATCCTCTTACAGAGGAATGATCTATAATATATAGCTGTTTCCAGTTGTATTAAATCTGAACCTACTTGGTGATTAAGTATCTACAGAAAAGTGCTGACCATTTCAACCCCGCGAGGTGACATATTTGGCGCAGTTATTTTTGTACTACGTTGGCGCTGGGTTGCAAATCACGGCAGCAACCAGTGTTGCAGTAAATGTACTGCCCAAGCTATGATTATAAAGTAGATAAGTTTTTAGCAGCAGTGAGAAAACTGATTAAATAAAACTCAGTAGAGTCTGGAGATCAAACTATGGGGGAAATATGAAGTGTAATAAGGTTATAGCGTATAAACAAAAGACTTTTTCCAGCCTCTGGATGATTATTATCTCAAATATTCAATATGTGATAAAACATGCACTTTATTTCAACTGGGCTGATTACATTCCATTTCTTTTCATTTAGGTGGAAATGGCATCTCTTTTCACTCTGCAGTTGTTTGACATATAAATATAGCATTTGAATGACTTTAATATCCTCCTAATCAATGTCCAGTGATCTTTTGATGTCCTCAATTCAATATAGGAAGGGTCATCCATGCCGCAGCTTTATAAACACAATAAAGGTAAATGATTACTCCCCTCTGTGGTGTCCAAAAATATAGCCGGTAATGAAGAGAAATGGTGGAGTTTGAGGAGGAGCCCTGTCATGTGTCATTGGCCAACTCTAAGCCTTAAGATTAATCACAAAAGAGGAGCTCTGTGGCTAAGACATGGTCACCCTTGATCAATAAATCCACCCCCTCCCTTTCCTCCTCCTGCGCCTCTCTGCTTCACTGTCTTCCTCACTTTTCTCCCAAAACACAGCAACATTTGGCACAAGCTAAATCAGCATACGGAGAAAAGAGGAATTGACGAAATGTGAAGCTGTATATTTTTATCGATTACTTCAGTTTCGTCTTCAAATAGTTCTCTACAGTATTTGAGGAGCTGACTTTGGGAAAAAATACTTTTTTTGCATTCTTTTTTGGTTGGGTTCTCATAATAAAACAAGTTCAATTTGAACATTTTAATGAAAGAGAGCATAAAATCAATCATCGGGTGAAATATACAAGTCTTGTCATAAATACAAGTCTTGTCATAAGCACAGAGCAAGAACCATTTCCAAGAATTTAATGCAGCCTGCAGCAGATCACAAAATATATAGCCGACGTAGGCTGAGTTTACACAACTAAAACATGGGTATTTCTGATAATATTCTCTCGGGACCACAAATGGGACTTTTGACTTGGTCTATGAGGAGGGCATAATGTAACAACATTGCATTAAAAGGGTCTTTTTACAGTGTGGCAGTGCAGCAGGGCTCTGTTCCTTGTGTGAGCCCGGTGCTCTGTTTGCGGTCACTAATGGGCATCAGAAATTACAGGCAGTGGAATCGCGCCCCGCGGGGGGACTGGCCTCCTCAGCGGAGCGGAGCACTTAGATGGTGTCTGAAAGGCTGGTGGAGGAGAAAGGAGGGGGGAACTCAATGTCACAGCCCTGCCTCATAATTAAAGAAACCCTATTTCTTATCCACTGTCAGGTGAGCCCCGGCTCCGTGCTCCATTTGAGGGCTCCCATGTGGGCGTCTAATGCAAGTTGCCCCCAGTGTGCATGTGGGCTTTCTGCTGGGTATCCGAGTTGGAAGCCCTCTGTCCATTTCCAAAGCAACGGAGCCAGGTTTAGAGGAATTGCAGACCTCGAAAAGTGAAGGAAATATCAAATCTGAGATGATTGAAAGCCCAACAAACCAAGAGAAGTCACAAAGTAAGTGCAACATGCGATGTAGGTGTAATTTGAAAAGTGCAAGTGCCGCTCACGGTTTTCCAAACGGTCGCTGAAATATGGCAAATTTAAGTTTCCTCTTATTTAGAAATTCAAGGTTCATCGTTGGCCCTTAAGTCTGTAGATTTTCTCTCCGCCTAATCCCTCATTTCAAGTAAATAAAAGTAGTAGAGCTGTCATGGTCAGGTTGTTTTCCTCATCTAGCTCCCATGCTTTATAATTATTCATATAAAATGCGGTGCTGTTGATGGGCAACAGTCTTATTTTCTGCTTCAGTCAACAGTGCACATTTGTATTTCTAAATTGTGCAGCGCTTGTTATGTAAGGCAATTTTCTGCCTTCTTAAGAGCCAGATCTCCTGTGCATTAATAAGAGGCCGAGTTGAGCTGCTGAAGAGCTGAGGGCCTGTTCATGCTTTACACAGCCACAGCAGCCGCTTAAACACACAGCTGTCTTGACACATATATATTTAAATATATAAATGCATGCATGTCTTTAAGAGTTTTAATAGAAATGTGGGTTTTAAAGCAGGCGTTATCCTAGATAATATTCAGGATGTGGGAATACTTTTTGAGTCACTCCTAAAACAAAGTGAAACAATGTTAAAAGCACCAACAAAGTTCAGTCCGGTCATCTGGACGGTTTCTTCTTCTTTCTTGTTGTTGCTGTTGAGACGTTTCGTTCTTCATCCAAAGGACTTCATCAGTCCAATCACGTTTTGACCCACCTTGGCTATGGCTGCCTCAGAGGATTTGACGGGGGAGAGGGCGGGCCACAGAAAACAACATCACCAGCAAACTGGTTGGTCCACTATAATAATAATAATAATTGATAATAATTAATTCAATTTATAACGCACTTTTCATTACTGAAAATCTCAAAGTGCTACACATATATTGAATGCTACACACATTCATAAACCGGTGGTGGCAGACTACCATGCAAGGTGCTTTCCAGTCCTACTGGGAGCAACTCAAGGTTAAGTGTCTTGCCCAAGGACACAACGACACATGGTGCGGGTCCCGGGAGTCGAACCGCCAACTTTCCAATCGGGAGACGACTGCCATTACCACTACACCACGGCCGCCCACACTATGGGAGTGTGCTGCTTGTGGGACTGAGTTTGCTGTTGCTCCTCGGACTGATGAAGTCCTTTGGATGAAGGATGAAACATCTCAACTAAAAAGAAACCATCCAGAGGACCTGACTGAACTTTCTTGGATTTTTACCTGGATTATTGAGCATGAACTTTGAAATGTTAAAAGCAACTTTTCAAACTTTTTTTAATGAATTGCTGATCCTTTAAGTCATTTTAACATACGTTCTTAATTGTTTTTTTTATATATGTACCTCATTGATTAGGCTTTCTAATAATCTAATCTCTTGAAATCACCTCACAAGAAGCATTTTCATCAAAAACACAAAATACAATACTGTAATGATGTCATGTAAGCTTTCTTCCGACACCCGACTGCAGTGTTGATTTCTGAGGAATGAAACGGGTAATGGATTCTTTCCTCTCAACTTAAGTGATGCCATTTCCATTGACAAGCCGCAGTATGAACCAATGTGTCTACTTTTGAGCATGTCATTTTAATTTTGATTTAATATCGCACTGAACGGTGGCGGTCCGTTACGCTAAATTGAATGAAGACCGAGCTGATTCAGAAAAATCAATTAATAGACATGTGGGGCTCATTTACCGAGCATGTTATTATAATGGGAGAAACACCACCACTCGTAAAAAGAGACGTTTAGAGGAAATTGGACAGAGGGGATATTAATAGTCGTTGACATGAGTAAAAGTGCACTACAGCGGAAAACGGTGACATGAGTGTTTGACAGGAGCACAGCTGGAGACATGAGTAGAGATGGGTCTGAGATTCAAGGAGGACAATTAAGCCAACGAGAGGAGGGGAAGAAGGAGGAGTAGGAAGAGAAACAGGAAGATGGCAAAGAGGTGAGGAAAGGCAGAGAGTGAAGACAGTCAGGCCTCTGAAAGGCCGCTGTGGTTGATAGCAACTGACCTTGGTGACGATGGGTTTGCACCAGAGGCTTCTAATGAAGGCTGATTGCTGGAGGACAGTGAGGGATCTACAGGAAAAAGAGGAGGCAGAGGAGGGTGGTGCGAAAAAAGGGCAGGGAGAAAGAAAAGGATTGAGGAGAGACTTGGGTAATTGCAGCACTTGCGGATTGAGGCCCTGCAGTCCTGTGATGTCGGGGTGCAGTGGGGAAGAAGAGAGATGTCTGTGGACACTTTGGTGGTAAATTGTGGAGCACAGGGATACGAGGCAGCCCCCTAGGCTGCAATTACCCCTACGAGTGTGTGGATTGAGAGTGGACAGGCCCGGTGCGAGGC
Source organism: Garcialebias charrua (assembly GCA_038048925.1). Classification (NCBI taxonomy): domain Eukaryota; kingdom Metazoa; phylum Chordata; class Actinopteri; order Cyprinodontiformes; family Rivulidae; genus Garcialebias; species Garcialebias charrua. Next base: position 18,239 of record JBBPBX010054116.1, read on the forward strand.
TTTGACAGCGATCAAGGAGACAACTGTGAAGAGGAGAGAGAGAGAGACAGGAGAAGCCTGACGGACAAGGAAGACAGGACGCACCCACCTCCAGACCCCCAAAAACTAGCTAGCCAGACCCCTCACCAAGGTCAGAGTCTATTAGTGAACACACAACCTGCTGGTGACAAGACAGCTACGACAAGAACAGCAGAGCTGCACACAATGCAGCTGCTAGAGGAGGAAAGACATGATGTAGAAGAAAAAAGAGCAGTAAAAGTGGCTAATGAGATCGGAGGGAAGAGAGAACATCTGGAGCTCCAGTGGATGGTGCAGCAGGGTCGGGGGGGTTTGGCAAACATATTGAAATAAGAGATCCCATAGGCTGGCCTAAGCTTCCCATTGCCATGGATCAGTATGTACTGCCTCCCCTTTCCTTGCCTGAGCTGATGTAACTCAGTGGAGTGGCAAATTACACCAGACCTACAGCTGTAGCCCCGACATTATGATTAATTTGATCAGTAATTTCTCCTGTTTTTCATTTTAATCGCCGCGACCATTCTGCTGTGGCAGGTCTTTCAGATCTAATTAAGATCAATTCCGGTGTAACAGACTTGGCACACATTTTCTCCGTCAAATCCCCGAGCTCTCCGGGCGTGGAGAAAACCCCGCAGCTCTAATCAATCAACTTCCAGAAAAATCCAGCCGGCTCCTGCAATCAGCCCATTAACGCACTTAAGCAAATTTCATAATCCCCCACTACTGTATGCCAACCCCCTCCCTCTTGTCTATTTGTCATCACTTTGGTGGCTATTTCAGGCAGCTATACTCGGCGTCCGATGGTTTTGTATATGTTAAAGAGCAGAAAGAGGATGGGAAGGCTAAAAAGGTTAATTCTTGCATTTAAGCAAATTAGCTGCTGTAACCTAAAAGTTAAGTAGTGGCTCACGGTGGCATGATCTGTTGTGGTAAGATCTGTCCTCCAACAAGGATTTAAGAGAGCAAGCTAATGAATTACACCCAAATTAAAACCAGAAAAAACACACGGGATGTAATAAATGCTCAGGATTTCCTCAGCATGAGTTTACAAAGAAGATCACACAGCTCCCACGAGAAGGGAATTACAAAGAGACATTAATTGGAACATAATGTGTTTGTCTCTAAGTAGCTTGGCATTATATGTGCAGCAAATAGACGAATGGTTGAGTGAGTCTACTTGTCTGGATAATGAGAGCGAGAGAAAAACGGGTGTTATCTGTCTAATGCTCATTGTATTATGGTAATTAGGACTCCACATTAGAGCACAAACCAGGTCCTCTGGGTAAAACATGAGAACATCAGAAACACTCTCCTCATTGAGAATCTTCACCAGCATACTCTCCTCATTCTTTAATTGCAACATTAAAAAGGCTGACAAACTATCTACATCGTTTGTACCAAAATTTCTGATCAGGGTTGTTGTTTTTTTTATTTCAAAATGTCTGTGAATCAACCAATAAGGAGCTCAGTGCTCTCAGACTAAAAATCCAATCATAAGCCCAAAGTATAGAATGAGACGGAGCCACTGTTTGAATCCTATTGTAGCTTTGAGAGGGTGCTGAGGCCACGGCCTGTCCTTGAGAGAGCCCCTCGCTGGGTGACACGCACTTTGACAACCTCAGCAATGACCCAAAGAAACTAAACCCTTTACGACCATTCTGCCTTCCATGCACAAGCACACACAATGCACTTTATAATCCTATTTGATGAGCCAATATCCTAATGATGCCTATTTGTCCTCTTACGGGAGGTCACCATAATCACCTGCAGTGTTTCTTTTAAAAGAAGACAATTTATACAAAGCAAACAATCTCAGTAAATATTAATGTTGTAAGCATGTTCTGAAACAGCAGTACACATTCACTGTTTGTTTCTGCATATAAGATGAACTTATCAGTTCTTTAAAAACGTACAAGGTTTTGTAGCAGATGAAGGAGTTGGAGGTCAGAGTTTGATTGTAAAGCATCAACTGTTTTAGTCTGTGTGTAATCTTAAGGTGCCAATTTGCTTGTTGGTCAGCTTCTCTTCTATTTACAGTCAGGCTGGATAGTGTGTTTAGTGCGATGTAGCGGTTAGCCTTTGAAACCCATTAAATCCAAAGGCTGTTTTTCCTGCTGAGTCTCACTAGGCCATGACAGGGCCGGAGAGGGCTGCAAGGGGAAACAAATAGCCCAACTCATCCTGGCCATAAAGAAGCTCGCACCACAACCCAATAAGGGTCTGACGCTGATGAATGTGACCAGGGACAGAAAGGCGACCCTGGCCGGTTTCCACCAGAAATGAAACCACAGGGATATAAAATAGGTTATTATGGTCACACAGTGACAGGCAGATGCACAGAAGGGCAGAGATGGATGGACAGACAAAGTGACTAAAAAGAAGGTTGAGTAGGAAGAGCAGCAAAAATTAGGGAAGTGATTACACCTGGAAAGCTTGAGAAAAGATCCCCACAGAAGGTGCATCACACATATTTGATGTGTGGTTTGTTGTGTTCGAGTGAGACTTTATTGACAAGATGCATATGTTAACAGCTCTATGATCTGCTAGCCTCCATTTTTACACGTGCTTTTGATAAATCTATGCCAACGTCAACAAAAATCAAGCATTGTGTGCATAGGAGCACTGCACAGGACCAAATATTACCACCAGCAATGATCCAATGTGGTGGCTGACTGTCTCTCCCGGGTGCTGATCGCTCCCGTGTACGTTGGCATCGATTTTTCTGCTATGGCTGCGGACCAACGTAGCGACGCAGAAATACTCGAGCTCCAGTCCGGCCCCACAGGCCTCGAGTTGGAGGAAAGGCGGGTGAATGACGGAGGTCCTCTCCTGCTCTGTGACGTATCTACGGGCAGGCCCCGCCCCCTGGTTCCAGTTTCATGGCGACGCCGCGTTTTTGACTCCTTACATTCCCTTTCTCACCCAGGTGTTAGAGCCTCTGTGAAACTGGTCAGCTCAAAGTTTGTTTGGCCCGGTCTGCGTAAAGCAGTTAAGGAGTGGGCAGCAGCGTGTGTTCCATGCCAGCGTGCTAAGGTCAACAGGCACACCAAAGCACCGTTGGAACCTTTCCCCATCCCAAGTCGGCGGTTTGATCATGTGCACGTAGACCTAGTAGGCCCTCTGCCTCCATCACAGGGTTTTACTCATCTGCTGACTATGATAGACCGGACCACCAGGTGGCCAGAGGTGGTTCCTCTGACGTCCACAACATCTGCAGTGGTGGCCCGGGCCTTTTTGTCTACCTGGGTTGCACGTTTCGGCCCCCCTTCAGACATTACATCGGACAGGGGCCCGCAGTTTGTTTCGGAGCTTTGGTCTACCATGGCCAAGGGTCTGGGGACTAACGTTCACAGGACCACCGCTTACAACCCCCAAGCTAATGGTTTGTGTGAACGGTTTCACAGGTCATTGAAAGCTGCACTTCGTGCTGCATTGACCGGTGACAACTGGATTGACCGCCTTCCCTGGGTTTTGTTGGGGTTGCGTACCGCAACCAAAGAAGACCTGAGCTCTTCCCCGGCTGAAATGGTTTACGGTCAGCCTGTGCGCGTCCCCGGTGAGTTTTTACCTGAGGTACCCTCACCACAGTTCGCTCCACCGTTGCTCCATCTTTCACCTCAGGAGGCCCCTTTTCGTGTCCCCGGTCCGGTACACCATTGTTTACCGCAGTCATTTGTCCCTAAGAGTCTGGAGTCCTCTAAATTTGTTTTTGTCAAACACAATGCACACAGGACACCACTACAGCCTTTGTATGATGGACCGTTTCGAGTTCTTCAACCAGGTCCGAAACATTTCATTTTGGATTTAGGGGGTCGTACTGAGACTGTCTGTATTGATAGGCTTAAACCAGCTCATGTTGTGTCAGATGATCAGGTTGTTACGGCCCAAGCTCCTCGCAGAGGCAGACCTCCATCCACATTGTTAACGGACGGCGGTCCTTCTTCCGGAAACTCTCAACGTCCATTGGAGCCCGAATCTTCTGCAGACCCTCCTCGTAGCCCTCCACTTCATCAGACTGGTTCTGCAGGGCCCAGGTTCAGCCGTTCTGGTCGTTTGATCAAACCTAAAATGCGGGACTAGTGATGGACCTTACTGGGTGTTCTGGGGGGGCGTGTGTGGTGGACCACTAGGGGGCTCTACTCACACCCAGTGGACCGAATGTATTACAGGATGCTTTTATTGTGAAAGGTCCAGAGGACCGGATGTTATGTGGGTATATAAAGCAGTGTTGGGCGGGTTCCCGCCAGTTTAGTAGGAGTTGATTAAAAGGTGAAGTTCTGCAGCCTGTCTCCTGTGTCGTCTCTTCACCTCCTCTTACAATCCCACATTTAGCCCACTTGGGATAAATACAGTTAGCCCACATGTGCTTCCCATGCTGGGCTCATTATACCAAAACCACATGGGTCCCATATAATATTGCCCATTTCTGTCCCATTCCCAGTTAGCCCACATACAATTAATCTGGGGCCTATATATCTATGCCCAGGTTCAATCCATATAAGGTCAGCCCACACTTATCCCAATTGGGGTTAATACAGTTAGCCCACATGTGCTTCCCATGATGGGCCCATTATACCAAAACCACATGGGTCCCATATAATATTGCCCATTTCTGTCCCATTCCCAATTAGCCCACATAAAAATGAACTAGGGCCTATTGCTGCGTTCCAGTTGTCCTCGGAGGTCGTAATTACGTGTTTCCGAGCAGTAAATATGAACTGGAACGCCCCCTCAGGTCGTAATTCCAACTCGTGAACTCTGTGTAGCCGCACGGCACCCGAGATCTCCGAGATCATCGTTTCAAGATGGCTGCTCCTCGCATCAACAGTGAGTGAAAGAGTTACTTTTTACTCTTTTTCGCAGTTCTTTGTGGTTTACTCAACCGTAACTTCACATTAACGCATTCAGGCATTGTAGTTCTTTACAGTAATGATAATGATATGTTTAAACAGCCGCTGTGCGTCGACAACGGCACGCTAAACGGGTGTGAGGCGGCATTGTTGTTGTTTAGCACAGTACTCGTTTTAGCTGTTCAGCGTTCATTGTTTATCATTAACTCAGTAACACATTTCGTACTTTACAGTGATTATTATACGATATGTCGCCTAATAATTAGAGGATGTTTCTAAGCTGTTTGTGTTTTCTAAAGAGCGTCGAACGTGATTGTTGTCGTGTTGATGATGTAGCTGCGTCGGAGACCTGCAACCTCGTTGTTCTTTGTTCACCTTTACATGTGTTTTTAGCTAGTAAACTAATGTTTTGCACCATAAACTGTTTTTGATAGATCTATCAATATTTATCTTGGCTTGTCAGGGTGGGAATCCAGTTTAAC
>JBBPBX010054117.1:4576-23588 GCA_038048925.1 Garcialebias charrua
CTGCATGGCAGGTGATTCCACACACCCACTACACAGCCGCTTTAGACTGCTGCCATCAGGGAGGAGACTGAGGAGTCTCCAGGCTCGTACCAGCAGACTGAGAGACAGCTCTGTCCATCAGGCAGTCAGAATGCTAAACACTCTTCCTGCTCTGCCTCCCCTCCCATTTGAACTGCCTTAACACAAAAAACTTTCTCACACATTACCACTCAACACAAAGTTTTTAACACTGGACTCTGTGTCATCAAACGGGTTACAGGTATTCCCCGATTTACGAGCGAGATCCGTCACTAGGGGGCGCTCGTAAACCGGAAATCTCGTAATTTGGAACGGCCGCCATTTCCTTCGTAAACCCGGAAGTCCGCTCGTAAATTTTCGCCAGCGCACCTAAAAACACTCTATTTTCATCTAAAAACTACTTTTGAGTGCATAAAAATGATCGGAAACGTGTGTTTATATGCTTAACTTGCTAACTGTAGTGAAAAAACACATGAAAACTCAGTATTTTTTTCGTTTTTTCCAAAAATTCGCAACCCGGAAGTCCGCTCGTAAATTTCGCCAGCGCACCTAAAAACACTCTATTTTCATCTAAAAACTACTTTTGAGTGCATAAAAATGATCGGAAACGTGTGTTTATATGCTTAACTTGCTAACTGTAGTGAAAAAACACATGAAAACTCAGTATTTTTTTCGTTTTTTCCAAAAATTCGCAACCCGGAAGTCCGCTCGTAAATTTCGCCAGCGCACCTAAAAACACTCTATTTTCATCTAAAAACTACTTTTGAGTGCATAAAAATGATCGGAAACGTGTGTTTATATGCTTAACTTGCTAACTGTAGTGAAAAAACACATGAAAACTCAGTATTTTTTTCGTTTTTTCCAAAAATTCGCAGCTCGTAAGTCTGGAACCTCGCAGATCAGAGCGCTCGTAATTCGGGGACTACCTATATTCACTAAACTCTCGGTCATGTGCTCATTCAGTTTGCACTACTTCTCATATTTGCACTAATGTTTGTATTACATTACTGCCTATAGTCATACTACTGTTTACATTCACTGTTTACATTTATTAATACGGTTTACATTTATTACTACTGTTTTACATTTATTACTACTGTTTACATTTACACTACTTTTATATCTACACTACTGCTGATACATATACAGTATTCTCTGACTAGCCTTATCTAAGGATGCCAAATGTGCCTTATGTGCCTTACTGCATATGCCACTTTGCCTCTATACCAACATCAACTACCTCATACATATACTGTGTACATTAACTTATATGCTGCTGTGCCACTCTTTGCAAATGTCAATGCTAGAACCTTCAGTTTATTTTATAGATATACTTTTTATACTACTATGCAAAAACTCAGGACAGTATTACACTTTTATTATTTCATTTTATGCTTATGTTCATTGGGTGTTTGGTGTTTCAGTGTTGGTGTAAATTTTCATACTTTTATACTACTATGAAAAAACTCAGGACAGTGTTACACTTTTACTATTTTATGCTTATGTTTATTAAATGTTTTAGTGTTTAGTGTTTAGATGGTTACTGTTGCACCGAGGGACTGAGAGAAACGCAATTTCAATCCTGTGTATGTCCTGTACATATTGCTGCAGTTCTGACAATAAAGTTGACTTTGACTTTGAATAGCATGAAAATCCAAACAGAAAGGTCCCAGACCTGGAGGTGATCGTTGCCTTCTTGCCGTGAGGCTACATCTCTAACCACTGCTCAACCGTGCTTTTAGTTATCATCACAGATTAAAAGCAACAGCACAACTCTGACATGGCTGACTGTGTCTGATTGTAGTGGCTGTATACACCTGCATGTGTTTTCTGTTTGAATGTTGAGGTTGAACCTTGGAATAATTTTAAAAAGGACTGCAAACTATTTCAAACTGTACAATTAATTGAAAACATGTGACGTGAGCATCTGCAAAGACCTTACATCACAGCAGAGGGCTCTCTTAAAACCTGCTGTGATTTAAACCTTATTGTCGTCTCATGCACTGAAAGAAATGCAGCGGTGGTAATGTGCCAGATAAAAACAAACCACAAAGCAAAGATCAGACACTACACCGCCCTGAGTGAGCACAACAACCCAAGAAACACCTTCTTATACTTTTATGGCATATTTTACAACACTATCAGTACCAAAGGTCTCTTTTACTGCCATATAGTTGAACTCGCATAGCAAGAAAAAATAAAATAATTTAAATTTCACTGCATTGTCTTGACTGGCAAATTTGGAGAAAAAAAATCTGCTCTTTAATCCACAACACTTTGTGCCACCTAGTGTTAAAAGAGCAGCTTTAAGAGGAAAAGTTTCACAACATCTGAGGGGTTTGCCTTTAGCGACCTCATCCATTAAAACAAAATGTAAAAATATTTGATGCTAATAAATATTATTGTTGTACACAAGGTACACCACACCACAAACCATTTATTTACATTTTTATAAAACCTACCGTAATGAACATTTTCAGTTGTCATGATCTGGTTTTGGTGTGGTTCACTGTGTGATTACCGTATTTTCCACCATACACGTCGCATCAGTCCAAATTTGTCTAATAAAATGGAAAAATCAATAAATCTGTTGGTTCACTGTATAAGTTGCATCAATCGGTCTTTTGCACGTGACGTCACGGCTCGTGTCTTTTTGCACTTCCGGTCGTCATGTTGGGTGGATACCGGTTCATTTAAACAGAGGAAGTCCATGTTAAACACAGTGCGATACAGAACAATAACATCAGCAAAATGCAAACTAAATATAAAAATGAGCAGAAGCCTTATAGAGAGAAACTCAACCTTGAAGCCAGAGAACGTTACATGGTGAAGTTAGCTTCAATTAACAACATTGATCCTTACGAGGTAGCAGCTAAGGCATGGACTTCCTCTGTTTAAATGAACCGGTCTCCACCCAATATGGCGACCGGGAGTGCAAAATGTCACGTGTCTGCAAAAGACCGATTATGTGTCGCTGCTGACGCGTCGCGTTTGTTACGCGTCACCGCTGACAACACGGAAACATGGGCCGGTGTTGTGCCAAAAATCGATTGGCTGCCAAATGGCGGCCGCGTGCACGGACGGGGGGAATTTAACAAGATTAACACTTTTCTCGAAATTATAGCAAAAGTGTGTCTCAGTTTAACTTTTCCTTAATAAATGCACTTTGACAGTCAAATCAGCTGTATTTCAAAACCTGATTCGGGGAAGCGTGCAGAGGGATGAGTCGCTGTGTATTTCTTTGAAATTTAACAACACAACCACCTACAAACAATTATTTGTTTGTTCAACGTTATAGTAAAGGTGTGTCTCAGTTGAACTTTTACTTAATACAGGTAGTCCCCGACTTACGAACAAGTTCCGTACCTACGGGCCGTTCGTAAGTCGAAAATTCGTAAGTAGGATCACATACAGAAAAAATAATAATAATTATATATATGTTTTTAAATAAATAAATAGATGTACAGTACTGTACAGTTACCAAGCACTTAGCCTATCATAACACAGTTTTTAAAGATGAAGGAGTGAGTTGAATTGTCTCTCTTTCACATACGTGAATGGAGCCCGCTAGGGAGGGAGACAATTCAACTCACTCCTTAACTGTGTTAGGATAGGCTAAGGGCTTGGTAACTGTACAGTACTGTACATTAATTTATTTATTATTAAAAAATATATATATATATATTTTTATTTTATTTTATGAGATGCGTTCGTAAGTCCAAAACATCGTAAGTCGGGGGCGTCGTAAGTCGAGGACTACCTGTAAATGCGCTTAATGGTCCAATTAGCTGCATTACACAGGGCAGTGCAGCAAAATGAAGCTGATTTGACAGTTGCTCCAGGTGAGAGGACGAAGGTGGCAAACTATGGCAAACCAGTTGTGTCATTAATAGCCCCTTTTACCTATTACATGACACAACGGCTTGCCATTTAGCGCCAGAGTGCCATCTAGCAGCTGAAAATGAAAGTATTCAGTATTGTCAGTCAGAATGAATGAAAACAGTCATATCCCAGCCAAAAATTGGTTTATAAATATGGGGAGAAAAAAACATAAATAAGTCGCTTCAGTGTACAAGGCTCAGGGCATGCAAATTATGCAAAAAAACTGTGACTTATAGGCCAAAAATACGGTAATTTTAACTGAGGCTGCAGAAAGTCAGTGAAATCTTCTTCCAGTAAGTTCTGGCTCTGCAGTCCAATGTGAGCTGACTCGTTCACCATCTGGAGCCTCCGAGCTGTGAGTGAGTGGAAACCTGCACAGAGGTATGTTTGCTTTAGGTTACCTTTAAAGTGGGTTCAATAAATTATTATGGGATACACATACATAAAAAGTCAGCAGTTTTCTTCTTACTTATTTGTCTTTCCTGGTTTTCTTAAGTAATTTGAACTGTTTCAATTGAAGTTTTAACTTCTCTTCTGGACTTTCTTCGTTCTCCTTCATCTTGAAGCAAACAGTTTTCTGTGGATCGCTTCATGACCACAAGCACACACAGGCGCAGTTGTTTGTGATTTTATTTGAGGTGATGTTTGTACCTCTGTCTAGATAAAACTATATAAATTATAACACACAGAACAGATGCTTCATGGGTAATCTGAAGGATTAAATGGCAGTTTTAGTAAACTTTCTCCAGCTGTGTTTTAACATTTCTCCTGCAGCTCAGTTTAAATTCCCCACCAGGATCCAGTGGTGGAGGATGTGTCTTCGGATCTGTTTTCAAAGAGCTGCAGGGTTTTGCACCGAGAAATTTAAACCATTTACATTTATAATAAGACTAACCTGTATAACTAAAGGTTGAATGAATGAAAAATAATTGCAAAATTTAAAGTTTTATCAACATTGTAATCACAATGAATGCATATGAATGACATATTGACATTTTGTGTAATATCTCTTTTTATCTCAAATCTGCCTTTAAAATGCATATTTTGTGTTTACATTATAATTTAATATTTCAGCAACTCAGCTGAAGTCTTTACAATCTTTATCTGCTGAGTATGAAGCCTCCACAAGTAGACACATAGATTAAGTGAATTAAATTGATCAATTTACAAATAAAATATTTTGTTGATCACAGTTACTTTAATGTTTTGCAACACTTTAAGTATTTAAGTACTGCATCGCCTCCTCCATCAATAGATTATTTTTGTTGGTTGTTGTGTAAAAGATGTTCAGCCTGCAAAAACACAATGAAACACAGTGAAAGGAAACTGATCCAGTGATAATCAGTGTTTTAAAATTATGTACAGTTTACTGCCTAAGTACCAGGAAGTCCACGGGGTCTTCTGGTTTGATTTTGCAGCACTCTGACATGGCCTCGTTCAGTGAAGGCATCACGTGCTTCATCAGGTAGTTTCTCAGAGGAAGAGCCCGAGCTTCCAGCAGCTCGCTCTCCTGTCGCCTCACCTCCGACAGATTCTTCTGCTGCTGAACGTAATTCACCTTCCAGTCAGGACTTTATTCAGATAATGACTTTCCGTAATGTCTGGACTTACCCACTCTTCGTACTGAGCTGACATCTCAGCCAGCGCAGCTGCTTTCCTACGTTTCCTTTCGACAGCCTCTGCAGCCAGTTTCTGCCTCCTCTCATCTTCTCTCCTTTGGTTCTCCTCCTCTTGCTCCTCTGGACTTGGGCCGTAGTTCGTAGGAACCCCTATAATCTCTATTACCTTCTTCATAACATCTGTGCACTCTGTATCATCTGTACTGACATCTGGAGGACACAAAAACATCATTAATGCGGTTTAAGTTGTAGTTATGTGGATTAGCTGTGGCAGCCATCTTGAAGAGAGGCAAGTCCAAAAGGTAATCAGTTATAAGAAGTCCAAACTTAAAAGAAACTTAAACATAATGGTGGGCACCAGACCGCTAGTGAGCGCTAAAGCGCTAGTCCGCTAATAGCGGACCTAAACAATTTGTTAGCGCTATAGCGGATTGACTAACTTTTATAATTCATAAGCGGATTTGCGCTATTTTTATTTAAAATGCAGTACCGCTAATAACTAATTATCTATCAGTAAAAACGAAAAAACTTATTTACGGGCTCTTAAATCAACCGGACGACTGCTCACAGACCATATCCGTTCAGCGCTGGATGTGGTCCGTGAAAAAAGCGGTCCCCGCCCTTGGCTAGAGAGAGAGCTCTCTCTATATAGCAGTTAGCAGCCAGTGTGTTACTCTGTAGCCTTATTGCTTTTTTTGAAGAGTCAGACGAAGAGTTTTTAACATGGAGGGTGAACTTATGGATGTTTCTCAGCGGCCTTCGCGACGCGTCAGCGCTTCATTTGCCCTGTTCAAAATGGCAGCCGGCCACAGAAGCGAGCCCGCACGGACTTTACAAGAAAACACTCTAAAAACAATTATTTCTTTGCTGAGAAAAAATACATTTCTTAGCTGACTTTATAGCACAAGGGTTCGTGAGCTTAACCGTTTCACGAAATGGTCAAAACTGCTGGATTAAAAAAAGTAGTTCGCCATCAAATCTGCTGGCTACCAAGTGTTGAATTGAACTAGCGGTTTAGAATTAGCTTCCGCTAGCTTTTCTAAGACATAAGCTCTTTTGAAATTGCGGACCTAAATAAACTAATAAGCGCTTTAGAAATAGCGGAACTAATTTTTGGATTAGCGGTGCCCACCACTGCTTAAACACATCCAACAAACTGGCACAAGAGAAAACATTATTTATTGCTTGCCGCAAAAGGTAAAAAGAGACTAAAAACTGTTTTTTTTTGTGTCTGACTCCATGTAGCCTAAAGTGTAGAGACATTACCTATATGTTGTGGATGAATCTCACGGTGATCAAAAAAGTCCAACAGTGTTTCCTTAGCTCGGCTGAGTTGTCTGTATCTCTCCAGTCGGGACACAAATTCATCCTCTGCGACTCTTTCCGGTAGCCTTTGCACTCGACTGGTCAGGAAATCATCAGAGGCATCGAGAACAAACACGTACTCTGCAATAAAGTTTAGAAACAAAATTGTTCTAACACCTGTGAGTTAGGACCTTCTCACTTTAGTTCTGAGTTAATGTCAGAACCTGGAGTGATGGTTTTGTTGTACCAGGGGACTAAAGACTCTGTATCCTTGTTCTCTGGTTCCTTAGCTGAGCAAAAGAAACCGGAGTAAACTACCAAGCAAAGGCTTTAAACTTGACGAGAAGTGTATTCTTTGATCAAACTCACCAGAGAAAATCATCCTTGCTTGCTCATAAGTCTTAGGGAAGCCGTCAAGTACAAACCCGTGGTTCCTACATGGTTTAGAGTTCAGTTTTTCTTGCAAAATGTCAAAGATCTGGTGTTCAGCCAGTCGGCCTGACGAATAAAAAGAGTGACAAATGCATAATTTTAAAATGCACAAAAAAATCCAACACAGATGCACCACATCCCATTTTTTCACTAAGGCCTTAAAAAAAACCTTCATGAAAGCATGCTGCTCTGCACTTTGTTACCAAAAGTTTCCTCAAAGCTGGCCTAGTTCCATTTTTCATCAGTCATAATATCATAAATCACATCAAAGCGTGTAGTTTTCAGCTTTATAACCTTTGTTTAGAGAAGTTTTCTTTTTTTGTTGTTGTTATTTTGACCAACCGTGATACTTTTCCAAGCTTTTGTTCATGTTTTCCATCATTTTCTGTGCAGCTGCTACTTCTTCAATATCATTTTCCGGATCAACTCCATTTATTATCTTCGTCTGCAGAAAGACACAAGACAAACATTAATTGTCAGTTTAAACTATGCGAGCATCTCTAATGTATTCATTACGCCAGTTTTCATAACTAAAGGCAGAATTAGATATTCCCGCTTCCACTGACCAGTTGTGTAATTTTCTCCTCGACGATTCCTTTAATGTGGACGTGATGTATTTTGTAACGCTGGCAGAGCTTCTCAGACACAGTGGATTTCCCCACAGCTGGAGGTCCAAGCAGGCAGATTTTAACTGGCTAAAGAACAAAAGGGGGGTGTTTTTAGGCAACACAAGGCTGAAATGAAGGAAATGACAGCTTTTCTCCAATAAACTCGTAAAAATGTCATGTGGAACCTTAAACTGGCTCTCAGTTTAGTTTACAGTCTTACTTTTAGATTATTTTTTTTTTTAGATTTTAGACTTTTAGATTTTAAAACTGGACTCTGTATCATCAAAACGGGTTATACACTCAACTCACGGTCATGTGCTCATTCAATTTGCACTACTTCTCATATTTGCACTAATGTTTGTATTACGGTACATTAGTCATACTACTGTTTACATTTACACTACTGTTTACATTTACTGTTTACATTTATTACTACCATTTACATTTATTACTACTGTTTACATTTATTACTACTGTTTACATTTACATTTACACTACTTTTTATATCTACACTACTGCTGGTATACATATTATTTTTACTAGCCTTATTGCATATGCCACTTTACCTCTATACCAATATCAACTACCTCATACATATACTGTGTACATTAACTTCATATGCTGCTTTGTCACTCTATTACAAATGTCAATGTCAGAACCTTCATTTTATTTTATAGATATACTTTTTATACTTTTATACTACTATGCAAAAACTCAGGACAGTATTACACTTTTATTATTTCATTTTATGCTTATGTTTATTAAATGTTTTAGTGTTTTAGTGTTTAAATGGTTACTGTTGCACCGAGGGACTGAGAGAAATGCAATTTCAATCCTGTGTATGTCCTGTACATATTGCAGTTTTGACAATAAAGTTGACTTTGACTTTTGACTTTACAAAACAGGAATGATTGTGTGGTAGTGATTCATTTGGCGCATCGACACTCACAAAAAGTTGCCTGGCGTCTTTGTATTCCTGCACAATGTTCTCCATTTTCTCCACCATCCCAGACTGACACGTCCAGTGAAGGTTAAATGTGTCGTTCACAACTGTGGCATCCAGGCGGAGGTTGATACGGAGATAATCCAATTCCCCTGGCTGAAATTAGATGCAAAACTTACTGACAAAATATGCAACAGACACAAACAAATCTATATTAGGTTAGAGTTTGAGCATATTTGATTTTTTTTCCACTGGGTTTGTTTGCGTTTTGGAGAAATGACAGCACAGAAATGACAAATCAATTTTAAAAAAACTGAGCTGTATACTGAAGAGACTTTCTTCTACAAAAACCTGATTAAATCCTGTACCTTGAAAGCCTCCATGGTTATTGCATCCTGCAGCGACATCTTGTGGACCTTTTCTGGCCCCAGAACGCCACTTATCCTCTGGAGGCAAAATAAAAGATGCTTTCTCTGGTTGTGTTTTAATTAGTTTATTTGCAGTTCACAGTTAAAAACACAAGACATGCTGATTTATTTTCCCGAATGTGCGTAATGCTTTGGTAAAAATAATTACCTTGACAATATCTTCTAAAGTGTTCTTGGAATCATCAACAGCAAGGATGTATTTTGACTTTGGTCTCATTTCAATGATGTTTTGAATCACTCTGTAAAAAAAAATTCATCAATTTCAACTCTCATCTGACATTGTTTTGAGTATAAACAAATACGGGTATTTAAATGTACCCTCCAAGATCATAAACGTGAATCATAGGAATGTAATTGGTGCCATCTCCAAATATAGGAACCTTTGGAACCTCCAGCAACCACGATATCTAAAAATACAAGAAAAGGAAAATATAGAACAAACACAGAGCTGAGGTGTAAAATGCTACAGATAATTTGTTAATATTTGAATATTTACCTTAAAAAAGTTGTGAAAAAGGTTCTGCTCCATTCCATATTGAAGTCCTGCTGCTACAACGTAACCTGCGAGCTTAGACTTTTTCTAGAAATAAAAGAAAATACAGAAGTTCTCTATTATTTTCTAGCATCCTGTACTTTTGTTGGAATATCTTTTGGTAGGCATTGAAATATTCATGCAGTATGAATACCACTAACCCCTTTCGTCAGTTTGAGCACAAGTTTTTCCAGATCATTGTGGTTCCTGAAACTTGGATGAGGCCTTCTACTTCTGAACTCTTCCTCTGAGAAAATGGCTTCTGCGTTGTCCTAAGAAAAAAAAAAAACATGAACTCAATGGGTGTCTTTATGGAAAACTTGGTATTGTGATTGCTTTTTATGATTATGTTTTAAGCATTACTGGTTCTTTAGGTTTGGTCAAGGCCCACGTCATCACCGTGGACACTAAGATGAACATTTTCCTGGATTTAAATGTCTCCATTTTTGCATGAAGTGCTGTTTGTAAAAGAGAAAAAGGTGCAAAACATATCCTGTGTACTATTTGATCCCATCGTTGTACAACTTTTATTAATGTAACATTTTCTGGCTGTAAGTATACAGTAGTGTCATTGGGCCAGTTCTTTAAATAATCTTCACATTCCATGACGTCACCTGTTATTGCCCACGTAGCTTCATCAACCTGCTGTTGTGTTGAACTTTCTGAGATGTTGTACACCACCACATCACAGTCCAGCAGGTGCTTGAAAAGCTCCTCTCTGGTTGGGGACTAGTGAAAAAGATTAAACAACCTTATTAGGGAACCAGTTTCACCTACCATCAGAAATTGACTTAATTATTTGTTTAAAGCTGTACTGACAAAAAAGTATTTTGTTCCAAAGTCATGTAAAGTAAAAGGGCCTAAAACTGAAGCAGGGGTCTGCAACCTTCATTACTGAAAGAGCCATTTAAGGATTATTACAAGAAAGTATTACAGTCATCCTTCAAGTATATTATTTCATCAATTGAAGTTTAATGATTTGGTGGACTATAATATTCTGTTAGTAATGTATAAAGCTCAGAATCCTATACTACCTTCAAACATTCAAACGCTTTTAGTAAAAAGAAAAAGCTGTTATAATTTAAAGGGAACAGACATTTTTGTAAAACCTCAGTACAGAACCAGTTCTGAAGGGTCGGTCTACAAGGAATAAGTTTGTGGAATAGTTTGGAAAACGATGTTAAAAAGTAAAGTCAATGTTTATATTTAAGAAATTGATTAAGACTAAATTGTTGAAAATATATATACTGTATAAATTTTTGTTAATATGAAATGTACTAGAAATGCAAATTTGTGAGGAGTTATTTATTTTGTTATATTATTGTATAGATGATCATTGTTTTGAATTGATTATTTGAATTGATTTGTTTGGGGCATATATGATAAGATTTTTTTCTTCTTCTGCTACCTTTCATTTTAGGTTTTGTTTTCTTTCTTTTTTCTCTCTATGTGATTTGTAATGTCTCTTTCTTGTTATAAATAAATAAATAAATAAATAAATAAATAAATAAATAAATAAATAATAAACAAACATTTGGCCCCAGAGCCACAGTTTGCAAACTTTAAATGATAGATGTCCCTCACCTCATAATGTTCGTGTAGAAATTGAAACTCGTCAGAGGATGAGGAAACTGTTCCTACGACCTGAAAAACGGGTTCATCTCCGGGAGAGAGGACACCGTCTCCTCCGTGTCTCCACCCTCAGACGGATCTCCTGCTTCACATGCTGCTAAAAACTTTTCAAGAAGTTCGAAGAAATTACTACAAACTGATAAGTGGCTTTTTGTGTGCGTTTTCTCCTTGTTCCACTTTACCTTCGCAACGTGCTTCGAAGAATACCCGTCGACGTCGTTGACAAAAAATCGTTTAGTTTGGTGCTTTTTGTCGTCCATTTAAAAAAACAAAACAGATAATTTAAAGATTCAAACTACTAAGAACGTAAAGTGGCTATTTTATTGTGTTTATAACGAGAAAAGCACAAAATAATCCGTCCTCGTCCTTCCCGTTGCTAAGGACGCCAAACGGTTGCTAACGTTTAGCCAATGAAACGCAGAGCTGCTTGTACGTAAAAAATAAAATAAAAACGTAA
Source organism: Garcialebias charrua (assembly GCA_038048925.1). NCBI lineage: Eukaryota > Metazoa > Chordata > Actinopteri > Cyprinodontiformes > Rivulidae > Garcialebias > Garcialebias charrua. Next base: position 16,433 of record JBBPBX010054117.1, read on the forward strand.
AGCGTCATTTTACGTATTTTACCAACCAATGAATAAAACGTTATTTTAAAAATTATTATTTATTTATTTGTTGTTGTTGTTTAAAGTATTATTTTTTTCTTTTTACATTTTCGTACTTTTTTCTTTTGGAAGATCATTACAGTACATGTACAGTCAGGTGATAAATACATATTTTGATTTGATTTAGATGTATTTATTCATTCATTTTATAATAAAATACAAAACAATTAACATATATATAATATAATATATAATAAGAAAAAGAAATAAAACACAATATAACATGAAAGGCAGCAGATGAAGAAAAAATCTTATTATATCTGCCCCTTATTCTCTAATAAACAATTCAAACAACCATACCAAAACAAAATGAACAACTAATTTACCGGTAACTTCCTTTATCTCATACGATTACTCATTAAAATCCATTCAGATATATGTTTATAACAATTTAACCTTAACCATTCTTTTAAATACAAACATTGATTTAGCTTCTTTAACATCTGTCTCCAAGTCATTCCATAACCCAACTCCCTGAATTATGGTAGACCTTCCCTTAAACTAGTTCTAAACTGAGGTTTCAAAAACATCTCTGTCCCCTTAAGATTATAACAACTTAATCTTTTAACAAAATACATTTGGATATTTGAAGGCAGTGTATTATTCTGAGCTCTATACTGTATATAACTGTCAAAATACAGTATTATAATCCATAGAACTTCAGCCATTTCATTTGATAAAATAATATACTTTATGGATGATAGTAATGCTTTCATAACAATGAACGCGCAATAAGTATAAATAGTAAGAATAGGGATGTATAATAAATAAAACGTACAGTATATTCTTTTTCATTTACCCTTTATTTATCCAGTAGTCTCATTGAGCCATGAGAACTCATTTTCAAGAGAAACCTGCTTTTGGGGAGCAAATGGTGGGGTTTGGGGGCCTTATTGCTCAGGGGCCTTGCTCAGGGGCCCAGGGTGGGGCGAATGAGGATGGAGGCAGGTGTGGGTGTTTCACCTTTTCCACCCACATTTAGCAGGCCCGGATTATCAGATGGGCCAACTGGGCACAGGCCCAGGGGCCCACGCCCACCATGGGGCCCACCGCAGGGAGCCCACTGCAGTTTTGGGGAAGAAAGAAAATAAAATATCCTTAGATTTTAAATACGACAGCCACAGAGATAACCAGTAAGATCCACGCTCTTCCTGTTATTTTTATTTTTTATTTTTATTTTAATTTTTATCTTCACTGAGTTGGAAACCATAGTAACATGCTGCGCCGCTGGCCCGCCCCCTAACCGAGTTTATAAAACAGGTAGCACTGCGTTGATCGGACTGTGTGAGTTGTCGTATCTGAGAAGCAAAAATGAGTCAGAGTAAGAGAAGTGGTTTCCAAAAACGAAAGAGAAAAAGAGAAAAAGAAGAGAAGGAGACGTGTTTATTAAAAAGTATGCCATCTATTCATACATTCTTTGCAAAACGTTTGGAGGAAAATCCGGAGAAGGAAGAAGTCGTTGTGGAGGATGCTGACGGTGAGCAAACTAACATGAGTCCGGAGGAGGAGGCTATTGCTAGCTGCACAACACAACCGCTTGAACCTAGCTGTAGCAGCGCCGCCAGTTCAGATTGGTTTTATCGGGTGTGCGACCCAGCATTGTGGGGGACAGTCGATGAAAAGGCTCGCGCTGTCCTTATCGATCGTGGAGCTGCCAGTTTTCATAATCGGGCGGCCAGATATCCAGCTTTTTTTTAAAGCTAGAAATTAGAAGATTTTGAGCTAACCAGCAACGTTAGCTTGGAAGCGTTGCCTTCTACAAATGAACCCAACCTGAGCTAACAACGGCAGCTAACTTTACTGAAGAAATGTCTACGGTAGAAGAGCTAACAAAACAAGGAATGCTTCAAGTACCAAGAGTCTGAGCTGGTGAGGGTGCTGGACTTTGAGGACTTGGTTTGTGACTTTGCAAAGAAAAATACCAAAAAGAAGAACTTCTAAAGGTAAGAGCCACCGTGCTTTCTGTGAAATGAGTACCGTAGTCCAATGTAAACTGTTATGACTGTGCAGATAATAAATGTAATGTATTTTGCTTATTTTATATACTGTCTGCAAAACATGAATCTTGCATAATTGTGGTGTGATGCTGAGAATTAGTGCTGTAATTGGATTTTGCAGAGTGTGAAGTTGCCCATATCACTTGGTGACTGTTCATAGCTGTGTTATGTGATGGAATGCTTGAGTGATTTTCAGTGAACACTTTATTGTCATAAGCTTTAGCCATGCACTGGCTTGTGACAATTTATTTCATTTAATTGTTGTTGTGTGATTTATGAGTGAGATGGCAGTACTTGGTATTCATTTTTGACCAATAAGCAGTGGCGCTCCCAAGTGGGGACCCGGGGTGGCATGACAATCCCTGGAATTGTGTTCAGTTGATAGAAGACATACAGAGCCATCTTCTGCAATTAAAACATACGTGTAAAACCCAATAAATGTGAGTGTGTGTGTGTGTGTTGTGTGTGTGTTTGTGTGTGTGTGTGTATAAATATATATATAGTAAAATGGGTGTTAGGTTATGGAGGGGGCCCTGTGAGCTTCGGTGCCCAGGGGCCCCTGGGGTTGTTAATCCGGCCCTGACATTTAGGTGTTGTCGGTACCGGGCTTGAACCGGCGATCTTCCGATCACAGGCCCACTTCTCTAACCTCTGCGCCACCTCTCCCCATTAATTACCGGTAATAAATCAAGTAAAAAACAATAAATAAATCTGTACATAGTGCTAGGGGATTCTACTGGCTTGAAGAGTTTACTTTCCTGGCAGTCTTTTTTCCTGTATAGCGATGAAAAAAGGCACAGTTCTTTGTGAAAGGCAGCAACGTTGGGTTTGAACTTAAGGAATCTATTTTTGCGTCTAAATTTTACAACTTCTCTAAAATGACTATAGAGTTGGTTACCAGATCATGCTCAGAGTTTTTATTTTAATTTAATTTTTTTTTACAAGAAATCCATTTATGACATTTTCTATTTCAAAATCTGGATTAAAAAAAAACACATTTAGATAATCAGTTATGTAAATCATCCCAAAAGGGATTTGTACATGCATTCATAGAATGTGTGGTCTGTTGTTTGTACAACTTGTTTCAACATATTTGTTACAGAATGAGCAACTTTGCACTCAAAACCAACATGTTTACATAGGAAATTATAGCAGTAAAGTATATGTATAATATACGGTACTCAGAATCTTAAAATGAATCTCGTTCGCTTTCGGTATAATAGGAAACTTGTAATATATTGAGCTTAAGTGTTCATTATTAGTTAACAAAACATCACTAGTTTGATTTTTTTGTTTTGTTTTAGCTGATACCTCCATCCGTTTTTCAATGGTTCTAAATATATAAAATTTAACGTTCTAGTACAAAACCAAACGTAAGTTATTGTGTGAATGCCAACAAGGCATTCACACTATAGAGATTGTGTTTATATTTGTGTGAATGCCAACAAGGCATTCACACTATAGAGATTGTGTTTATATGGATCATGAAATTGGGTACACCTCCCCGATTCACCAAGGCGCACAGAAAACCCTCTGGCACCAACGTTGTACGATGAAAGGAAAGGCGACATTTTCGGCCATTTTTATCCCATTGAAAATGAATGGAGCTAAAATGAAATAGCATTTTGGGGGCTTTTTCATATCCCAAAACTCACCAAAATTGGCAGACTCATCAGGACTGGTGAACGATTACATATTTTGGGGGCGTGGCCAAAATTGCAACAGAAACGGCTCAAGAGCGCCACCTAGAAAATTTCAAACTACCCTTCGCATTGGCCTTAGTTTCACGTAGGATCATGAAATTTGGTACGCTTGTCCAATTCACAAAGACGCACAGAAAACCCTCTGGCATCAACGGTGTACGATAAATGGGAAGGCGGCCATTTTGGAATGTGGACCAAATCGGGTGCACGCATTGGGTGCCGAACGGGTACGGGAAAGGCACGAGAGTGTTTCGGGGTGGACCAGCTAGACTTCCCGCGGTCGTCGCGAGAAGGGCGGAGCGGCGCTAAGGCATTCACACGTGCATTTTCGTAGGAAATGCGGTTTTTCTAGTTGTGTGAATGCCAACAAGGCATTCACACTATAGAGATTGTGTTTATATTTGTGTGAATGCCAACAAGGCATTCACACTATAGAGATTGTGTTTATATTTATTGTGTGAATGCCAACAAGGCATTCACACTATAGAGATTGTGTTTATATTTATTATTGTGTGAATGCCAACAAGGCATTCACACTATAGAGATTGTGTTTATATTTAATATTATTCCAGTTACTATCTTCCATCCGTACGTTTTTTGGCATCCTACTCCTCCCACAGTTTTTGTGCCATTTCAACAATTCATATATCAAAATGTTCAGCTCGTTCAGGACAATCCAGCTATGACTTTTGGTATTGGTGCAACTTTAGCTTTTTGAGATATTAAGCCTTTTCGGCCATTTTTTTCCCATTGAAAATGAATGGAGCTAAAATGAAATGGCCTTTTGGAGGATTTATCATATCCTAAATCTCACCAAATTTGGCAGACTCATCACTCAGACATGGGGGAGTAAAAAATGATCAAAACCTCGCGTTTTCATATATGCTGAAGGGGCGTGGCCTGGCCTCAAAGTTAGGAATCTCGCCATGAAAAACGAAACACTAATAGCACCTACACGAAAACCGTCTAATACATCAAACCTTCAGTGATTGACCCACAACCGGTCCCCTACAATACTGAATGGTCAAATCATGACATTAATTAAGCCACGCCCCCTCACAACAGGAAGTGTACAGTTATACATTGAACGTCCCGATCGGACACCTGTTACCTAATCAGCGGGACGGTCTGTCCAGTGACCGAAGACATGTTGCTGTAACAAGCTTTCCAACACTGACCGTTTTGGGTGGAGCATGTGGGCGTGGCGATGTGGCGAATCAGCCGTCACGCCGTCACAAACGAAACACTAATAGCACCTACACGAAAACAGTCTAATACATCAAACCTTCAGTGATTGACCCACATCCGGTCCCCTGCAATACTGAATGGTCAAATCATGACAATAATTAAGCCACGCCCCCTCACAACAGGAAGTGTACAGTTGTACATTGAACATCCCGATCGGACACCTGTTACCTAATCAGCGTGACGGTCTGTCCAGTGACCGAAGACATGTTGCTGTAACAAGCTTTCCACGACTGGTTGTTTTGGGTGGAGCATGTGGGCGTGGCGATGTGGCGAATCAGACGTAACGCCGTCACAATACGTTTGGCCTTTTGGGAGCTTTATCATATCCCAAAACTCACCAAATTTGGCAGACTCGTCAGGACTGGTGAAAAATTACATATTTTGGGGGCGTGGCCAAAATTGCAACAGAAACGGCTCAAGAGCGCCACCTAGAATATTTCAAACTACCCTCCGCATTGGCCTTAGTTTCACGTAGGATCATGAAATTTGGTACACCTCCCCGATTCACCAAGGCGCACAGAAAACCCTCTGGCACCAACGTTGTACGATGAAAGGAAAGGCGACCTTTTCGGCCATTTTTATCCCATTGAAAATGAATGGAGCTAAAATGAAATAGCATTTTGGGGGCTTTTTCATATCCCAAAACTCACCAAAATTGGCAGACTCATCAGGACTGGTGAACAATTACATATTTTGGGGGCGTGACCAAAATTTCAAAAGAAACGGCTCAAGAGCGCCACCTAGAAAATTTCAAACTACCCTCCGCATTGGCCTTAGTTTCACGTAGGATCATGAAATTTGGTACACTTGTCCAATTCACCAAGACGCACAGAAAACCCTCTGGCGTCAACGTTGTACGATAAATGGGAAGGCGGCCATTTTGGAATGTGGACCAAATTGAGTGCACGCACTGGGTGCCGAACGGGTACGGGAAAGGCACGAGAGTGTTTCGGGGTGGACCAGCTCGACTTCCCGCGGTCGCCGCGAGAAGGGCGGAGCGGCGCTAAGGCATTCACACGTGCATTTTCGTAGGAAATGCGGTTTTTCTAGTTGTGTGAATGCCAACAAGGCATTCACACTATAGAGATTGTGTTTATATTTGTGTGAATGCCAACAAGGCATTCACACTATAGAGATTGTGTTTATATTTATTATTATTATTATTATTCTTATATGTTACTATCTTCCGTCCGTACGTTTTTTGGCGTCCTACTCCTCCTACAGTTTTCGTGCCATTTCAACATATCATATATCAAAATGTTCAGCTCGTTCAGGACAATTCAGCTATGACTTTTGGTACTGCTGCAACTTTCGCTTTTTGAAATATTAAGCCTTTTCGGCCATTTTTTTCCCATTGAAAATGAATGGAGCTAAAATGAAATGGCCTTTTGGGGGCTTTATCATATCCTAAATCTCCCCAAATTTGGCAGACTCATCAATCAGACATGGGGCAGTAATAAATGATCAACACCTCGCGTTTTCATATATGCTGAAGGGGCGTGGCCTGGCCTCAAAGTTAGGCATCTCGCCATGAAAAACGAAACACTAATAGCACCTACACAAAAACTGTCTAATACATCAAACCTTCAGTGATTGACCCACAACCAGTCCCCTGCAATACTGAATGGTCAAATCATGACATTAATTAAGCCACGCCCCCTCACAACAGGAAGTGTACAGTTGTACATTGAACGTCCCGATCGGACACCTGTTACCTAATCAGCGTGACGGTCTGTCCAGTGACCAAAGACATGTTGCTGTAACAAGCTTTCCAACACTGACCGTTTTGGGTGGAGCATGTGGGCGTGGCAATATGGCGAATCAGACGTAACGCCATCACAAACGAAACACTAATAGCACCTACACGAAAACTGTCTAATACATCAAACCTTCAGTGATATACCCACATCCGGTCCCCTGCAATACTGACTGGTCAAATCATGACAATAATTAAGCCACGCCCCCTCACAACAGGAAGTGTACAGTTGTACATTGAACGTCCGGATTGGACACCTGTTACCTAATCAGCGTGACGGTCTGTCCAGTGACCAAAGACATAGTGTTGTAACAAGCTTTCCAACAATGACTGTTTTGGGTGGAGCATGTGGGCGTGGCGATGTGGCGAATCAGACGTAACGCCGTCACAAT
>JBBPBX010054118.1:8274-23588 GCA_038048925.1 Garcialebias charrua
ATATATATATATAAAGAACTTATAGAGCAAACATGTATAAATTATAATTAGATTTTAAAACAAAGCAAGACGAACCTGATTAATAGAGCCTATTAATAATAATACGATACATATGATAAACCACACACTCGACACCAGTTGGTGGTGGTAATGCACCAAACAATTATTTCCCAACCACAATAAAAAAGAACCTACGGTGATGAGGTTTCAAAAAATATATATACTACTCAATTTAGGGAACTAGATTATGGAATGGCTTGGAGAATGTAGTTAAAAATGCCGTCAATGTTTACATTTAAGAAAATGATCAAAACAAACGTGTTAAAAAAAATATATGAAATAGCGTAATGTGTATTGTATTAGTTAGGAAATTAGAAAAGAGTTAGTCATTTTGTACTGTTGGTTGAAGATTATTATTGTTTAATCTGATTGTTGGAAAAAAGTTGGTTGAAGATTATTATTGTTTACATGGTTGATTATTGTTGTTTAATCTGATTGTTGGAAAAGGGCAGATATCAATGAGGACCCTCATCAATACGCATACGGTGAGAACCGATCAACAGAGGACGCCATTTCTTCCGTGGTCCACACTGCTCTCACCCACCTGGATCAGAAAGACTCATACGTGCGTCTGCTCTTTGTGGACTTCACATCTGCCTTCAACACCATGATCCCCCAAACTCTGATAGACAAACTATCTACACTTGGACTAAGCCCCTCTATTTGTAACTGGGTACTAGACTTCTTAACAGACAGACCACAGTCCGTGAAGATCCACAACTTCTCCTCCTCCACCATAACCCTTAGCACTGGCTCTCCTCAGGGATGTGTGCTGAGCCCCCTTCTGTTCACTCTGCTCACATATGATTGTACAGCCACACTTCCAGGCTGTCATATTGTTAAGTTTGCAGATGATACAGCGGTGGTGGGATGCATTACAAACAATGATGAGTCCAGCTACAGACAGGAGGTGGAACACCTGGAGAGCTGGTGCAAAGAGAATAATCTTCACATGAATGTGAAGAAGACAAAGGAGATGATTGTGGACTTCAGAAGGAACAAACACAACCATGCCCCACTGAAAATAGGTGGGTCTGCAGTGGAAGTGGTCTCCAGCTACAAATACTTGGGTGTACACATGAATGATAACCTCAGCTGGAGCAACAACACCACCAGCCTGATCAAGAAAGGTCATCAGAGACTCTACTTCCTCAGACGGCTGAGACGAGCTGGTCTGAGCAGCCCAGTCCTCACCTCCTTCTACAGGTGTGCAGTGGAGAGCATCCTGTGCTCCAGCATCAACGTGTGGCATGGAGGCTGCACAGTTGAAGAGAGGAAAGCTCTGCAGAGAGTGGTGAAGGCTGCACAGAAGTCTGTTGGAGTCAGTCTCCCCACCATCACAGACATTTACACCTCCAGATGCAGGAAAAGAGCCACCTGCATCATGAAAGACCTCACTCACCCAGCACACTCACTCTTTGCCCCACTCCCCTCAGGACGGAGGTTGAGGAGCATCAAATGTAGAACCACTAGACTGAGGAACAGCTTCTACCCTGAGGCTGTTAGACTCATGAATAAATAAAAATAAAATAAAAAATAAACACTGCAAAATATCACATCATACTGATGCTGATCTGTTTTCTTGTTGCTGTATTCATCTGTGACCATCTGCTCATACAAACTCATGTTCGTGCTGCTGTTTATTCCCACTATATTAGGCTTAGTGTATTACTAGTTGATGCTTTTCTTAGTTAATTCTAGATGTTATTACTGTTTTTCTCTTTCATTGTTGTTGGATGTAACTGGGACCTCGTGTACATAATCTCGTGTACATAATAAAGACAATAAAGACTCTCTGACTCTGACTCTGACTCTGATATAATAAGATTTATTCTTCTTTCTGCTACCTTTCATTTTTTTATATTTTGTACACTATCATTTATGAGATTGTCTTGTACTGTTTCTTTTGTAAAAAAAAAAAAAAAGAACAAATTTAATAAACATAAACATAAACATACTGGAATCTCTTCTACTTTCTACCTTTTGCTTCGGACGTGCTGCACTCACTGCAGTTCTTCTCTTAAACAGATGGCGTCGCTGCTAAGCAAATAATACCACTACACAGCTAAAACAACACCAGAGTGAGGATGAGGGGAAAAGTCCGTAGGGAGAGACTGGAGCTTGAAAGGGATATTAGGAACAGAAGGGAATAAGGAGGAACTTATTAAGACAAGGAAAGCATTATTTACATTTTTGCATAATACAAAACTCAAATATTGATTGTAAGTGGAGTTAAGAGGTTACACACTCCTGCACAGTAGGTGGCGGTATGCACCTAAAAGTTGTTTGTGATCCGCCATAATTCAATAGAAGAAGAAGGAAGAAGAAGAAGAGTTTCCGGAAGTGCTTCTTTTGCGCTGATTGGAAATGTGAGGTACAGGGTCTTCCCTGAAAGAGATGACGTCTAGATGGAGCATATGTTGTTCTAGAACCTGAACATAGTTCTCTGCATTAATGGTGCCTTTCCAGACATGCAAGCTGCCCATGCCACAAGCGCTCATGCAACCCCATACCATCAGTGATGCAGGCTTCTGAACGGAGCGTTGATAACAACTTGGGCTATCCTTGTCCTCTCTGGTCCGGATGACATGGCGTCCCAGTGTTCCATAAAGAACTTCAAATCGTGACTCATCTGACCACAGAACAGTCTTCCATTTTGCCACACTCCATTTTAAATGACCCCTGGCCCAGTGCAAACGTCTGAGCTTGTGGAGCTTGCTTAGAAATGGCTTCCTCTTTGCACTGTAGAGTTTCAGCTGGCAACGGCAGATGGCACGGTGGATTGTGTTCACTGACAATGCTTTCTGGAAGTATTCCTGAGCCCATTCTGTTATTTCCTTGACAGTGGCATTCCTGTTTGAGGCGCAGTGATGTTTAAGGGCCCGGAGATCACGAGCGTCCAGTAAAGTTTTACAGCCTTGACTTTTACGCACAGCGATTGTTCCAGATTCTCTGAATCTTTTGATGATGTTATGCACGGTTGATGATGATAACTTAAAAGTCTTCAGTGTTTCCCCTAGATCATCTCCCTTGGCGGGGTGCTAAAAAATTTTTTTTTACTCGACCGGGGGGGGCGAACGTCCATTTCATTGTTTAGTGCTTGTTATGAGCTACAAATTAGTTTCAGAAACTTTTTTTATTGAGATCAATGCATTTTTACACTTAAATAACAAGCTAGCTACATATAACATTGGCTTTGACAACGAAAAGAACAACAGCAACATAACTACAATTTATTTACAAAGTGTGCAGCTTTTATCACTGCAGTGTATCTTCCGTGGCTTCTCAAAGAACATTTCAAGAGCATCTTGATAAGGGAAGTCACAAACATCTGGTCCATTTATTGACAGCCGCATGCAGGCTGCAAGATGGTCTCCTTGGAGCCTATTGCGGATGTTTGTCTTGACCTGCAAAAACATTAACTATTAGGCTTAAAAAGTGATAGATTAATAAAAAAAAAATTGGAAAGTTTTAATTACCCTGTTCATAGTGGAGAAATCTCTCTCACAGTTTACACTGCTAACTGGGACTGTCAGGGCAATGGAAGCCAGCAGGCTCAAAGTTGGGTAGAGGACACCAAATTCCTCAAACTTTGAGGACAACAGAGAGAGTATGGTCAACTGTGTCTTGCTCTGAAAAAGTTCAAAATATTATCAACATAGTAGAGTATGATGTAACATGAAAATGTCACATTTTTGTCAGTTACCTTAAATGGACCTGAGACTATTGTTCCTTGAAAGAAGCCCACTCTTCAGAGACTGTGCAAAAGTCAACATGGGAGGAAAACTTCTCCACCAGTGTTCTCAGTTTTCTGTGTGCAGTTTTCTCAGGGAGTGAAGCTGCTTGGGGGCCAAGGATTCCGAATGCAGTCACAACTTCAACCTTACTGAAACGCCTCTCAAGCTGGGCAATGAGGCTGTCCAAATAAGGACGCATGACCTGATCATACATGTGAAAAATGTCAGTGAATTTTGAGTAAAAATAACACTGTGCAACAACTTAAATTGAAGTATCTAAATACCGGTAGTCATCCAAAGGCCATATAATTATTAACATTATGCCTGAGATTGAAATCTTTCCCAGTACTGCTGTCTGCTTTTCATATCATCCCCTCTTCTTCCTCTCTCCTGTTCAGCTGAGATGCAGAATGCCCCCAGTCCTGTAGGGTCTTCCAGATTTTGGTTCAGCTTACTTAAATGTGAGCCAGGTTGATGTCCAGCTGAATCTTTTATGCCCTTTATTAAGACCAGGGTGACAGAGACCTGGGAAAATAAGCCAAGAGTGAAATGTAAAATGATTCATGTGAAGGGAGTAATTGTTGTGATATCCTATTTTTGTGAAAAATAAACATGGTTAGTGGTTAAATGAGTTATTTAGATTACCTGCTCTTTGACTGCCAAGAACATGACATCTTCTGTTTGAAAGAGCTTCGAGAGGCGTGCCAGGTGAGGAAGCACATCAGCTTGCAGGTGAAGGGCAGCAATGAAGCGATAGGTGGCAAGAAATGAATACAGTCCCTTAGCAGAAGGACATTTTCGGGTCTCTACTTCTTCTGCCAGGACACCCAGCACGGCAGTGATGTTTACAAGCAAGTTTTTTACCGCCTCGTGTTGGGAGAGCCATCGTGTATCCTTGACTTGCTAGTCAATAAAAGATAAAACAACAGAGCAGCTATAGTACACATATACAGTAAATACAAGTAAAGTTTTCACGTAGTGAAATTTAATTTTAATTTATTTACCTTCACTTTTAGCTCACACACACCGAGAACTGTTGCCGCAGCTTTCAGAGAAGCGGAGCGGTTTGCACTGTTCCTAAAGAACAGGTGCAGCTGTTCCGTGTGGTCTCTGAATGTAGCCATGTAAGGCACCTCTTCAGATGCATCCTTACAGGCTAGAGCTAGCCTATGTGCAGCACAGTGGACACGTAGGAGCCATGGCCATTCATCGGTTAGTTGTTTTGAAACTCCATTTTTTCTTCCTATTAAAACATTTATTAATTAAAACATATATGTATATTCAAAGCAATTTAATAATGTACAAAACAAAACACTACCTGTCATTACAGCAGCACCATCAGTACCAAGGCCAAAGATGGAGTTTGTAGGGATGCCTTTTGTGTGAATGATGTTCTTTATTGCCCCCACTATAGAATCTGCTTTCCCGTCAGTGAGGCAAATCAGATCCAGGAATTGGCAAAGGACCTTCCCCTCATTGTCCAAGTATCTAGTAATATAAGTTATTTTTACATTTAATTAACTGTAATTTGTCATTTTAGTGATCCATTAAATGTTACACATGGAGTAGACCTACCTCACATGAATGTCAAGCTGTCTGCACACAGATACATCTGTGCTCTCATCAATCTCCAAGCCTATGGCTTTAGACTGAGAAATATTGCCCAATATTGGCTTTTCAATCACAGCGGCCAGTATTTCCAGCATTTCATCAATTATTCTGTGTGACCTGTAGTTGGTGCTTTTGCCAATCTAAAAAAAAGGTTACTAGTCAAAATTGCTTGACAATTAAATAGTTTTAATGTTTTAAATATAATTTTCATATTAAATAATTTTAAAATGCTTACATTGAGCTTGCGAAAATAGTTGCAGCCCAAAAGATTTGCTAGTTCGAGCAGGGCTGGATAGTTGTTGTGGTGGGCTATTTCATGCTTTATCAGCCAATACAAGCACTTGAATGCCCCCACCACAGCCTCATGCTCCAGGACAACTGTGGGCTCAAATGATGCCAGGACAGTGTTGCCTGAAATAACAAGCATCATTAGTCTAACAACGTTACATCAGGTCCTCTGGATGGATGTTTCTATGTTGAAATGTTTCATCTTTTATCCAAAGATCGTTCATTCATCTTTCAACAAGAAAAATCTGTCCAGAAAACCTGACTTAACCTTGTTAGATATCTACCTGGATGATTGAGCATGAATCAGGACAAGCATCATTAGAATTCAAGAGCCAAATATGTTAATAATAAATAAAATAAACGAATTTACCTGTTGTCAAACTTAAATGGCGCTGACAGGCATTTTTATGATGTTCAGATGCCATATGACGGTCTAGTTTGTCTTTTCTGTAAGACTGGCAGGGAAGCTCTACAAATGGCCTGGCCTGGCTTCCTCTCACAACTGCCTGTTTATGTTGTCTGCATATTCAACAAAACATTCCTACAACAAGAAATAGAACTATCCTATAATTTCATTATGTGCTCAATTTTGTCCATCATCCATCCAGTTCATGTACAGGTATTTGACTAAATGACATACCAAGTTCGGTTTTGTACAGCCAGGGGGAGTATTTTCGCTTTGACAGCCAAGCTTGGTCGAAGCCACTTGTCCGGTGGCGATCAGTTCTTGACGGTTCCTCTGGCTCTGTGCGACCTGTGTCACTTTTACTTGCTGCTGCTGTGGCAGAGTTGAGGTACAGGTATTTGGTGATTTTTTCCATGATTTTCATGGTGTTTGAGGAGCTTCGCTGATTTTTTTGAGGGTGACATTTCCTTTTGTACAGTAATGTAAAGTAGCGAAAACGCACATACTTTTTTTTCTTTCTTTCTTTTTTTTTTTTACGCGCGTTTGTTTTGGAGGGGGAGGAGCGTTACGTCAGTAGCATTTTTGCTAGCACGATTGTGTTGCGCCTTGCGCCCGCTTCATCAATAATACAGTACAGACATTTCTCAACGGGGGTGAGAGGGGTGGGGGGGAGGTTCGGTTCGGTAGGTGGGGCGCTCGGTTCCGTTGACGGGGCGGGGCGCCCCGCCTGTATAATGGTAGGGGAAACACTGGTCTTTGCTATTTCACGCTGTGTAACACCATTCTGGTATTGCTGCGCTATCTTTCTGCGCAACAATGGTGGAATTGGCGATCCTCTTACTATCTTGGCTTCTGAGAGACACTGGTACTCTCGAGTAGCTCTTTTTATACCCAATCATGTTGTCAATTGACCTAATTAGTGTTAATTGGTCTTCCAGCTGTTCATTATATACTCAATTTCCTTTTTCCAGTCACTTATTGCTACTTGTCCCAACTTTTTTGGTTTTGGTTGACACTGTGAAATTTTGAATCAACATATTTTTCCTTTAAAATTTTACATTTACTCAGATTAAACTTTTGATTTGTCATCTATGTTCTATTACAAAAAAATTATTGATATTTGCCATCTCCACATTGTTGCATTCAGTTTTTATTCACAAATAGTTTAATGTCCCAACTATTTTGGAATCCGTTTTGTGTGTGTATATTAGGGCTGGACGATATGGCCAAAATTTTTATCACGATATAGTTCTTAATTTCGGTCGATAACGATATAATTCGATATCGATATAAACAATATAAAAGCCTAAAAAAAACTATAAACTATACAAATAAATTAATGTTCACCTTGTATTTGTATTTAGCCTCCAAAAAGATGGAAATCACCATCAAATAAACATAAACTTCTCAACCCAATAATTCTCAGTTGGGTCATCTGGACAGTTTATTTTTTATAGAAACGTTTCACCCTCCATCCTCCATCCAGTTTCTATAAAAAAGAAACTGTCCAGATGACCCGACTGAGAATTATTGGATTTGGTACCTGGATTATTGAGCATGAACTTTCTTGCCATAAAATTCTCAACTGTGTCAATATTAATAGTTTTAACTTTAAACATCTTTAAAATTTACAGCATTGAAATTTATAGTTAATTAAATAAAACTTTTGGGTGTTGTTATTTATAAGAAGCTGACATAAAAATCTCATGGAAATTACTTAAAGAATAAAAATAACAAAATCAATTGCATTACTGTATAAAGTAAAATAGTTTTTGAATGACAAAGTTTTGAATATATTGTATAATGTAATGATTGTTCCATATTTAATCTGTTGTATTGAAGTTTGGGGAAAAGCATGTAAAACTATTACAAACCCTGTTTTTATTTTATAAAAAAGAGCTATAAGAATTATTAGTAGGAAGTGCTATGGTCACCCAACAAATATTTCATCAGTTTAAATTATTAAAATTTTATGATTTGGTTGAACATAGTATTTTACAAGTCATGTATAAAACTAAAAAAAAATTACCCCCCAAATATTCAATTAAAATTTGTTTAAAGTTATTAAACCCTGAAGGGAATGTAAATGTTTGTAAAACCTCCATTTAGGACTAGTTTGAAGGAGCTGAGTTGTAAATCAGGAAACAGGATTGTGTTGACTTGATATCACCATAAACATTTCTAAAACTATGTTTTAAAAGATGATTAAATCAAAGTTGTTGGGAAGGTGTGGTGCAGGTGAAGTGAAGGTTGTTGTTTGTTTGTAGTTATTTTGTATTTTTTAAACAAGGGGCAGATATTAAAACACTATTTTCGTCTTTCTGCACATTTTCATTCAGTGTTTTTTTCTTCTGATGAATTTGTTTTATTTTGAATTTAAAAAACATGCAGCGCTGCTGGGGCTGTTTGTTTACGTCGTAGTTTCAGGGAAACGTTGGCTCAAACTTTATTGTTCTTCATCTTCTGACTCTCATATTATATCGAGTGGAAACTCTTCAGATTAAACAAGTTAGAATAGATGTTCCCACCGCTAGTTAGAACGACTCCGTCACGTTTTGCAAAATAAAGAAACCGAGTAAGACTCGCTGCAGATGAGACCTGCAGTTTAACAAAACCGAACTACGTCCACACCTACGAATTAGTCTTTCCTCTCATCAGTGATGTCGTCTGCTTTCTCTTCGCTTGTGAAACTTTGTTCAGTCACATTCTGACGGTCATGAGCACTCGTTTGACTCGTTTTGAAGCGAAAACTTAACGCGCTTTGGAGACTAGCTTAGCTTTTAGCCTGCTACCGCTAACGCCTGCTGCTGGAGTGAGCGCTGCGTAACAACGACGTCACCACGCACGTTTTGTGTCACAGCTTTTTCTGTCCGGGCGGGTTGTTGAAGCAGCCGCTCCAACCCGAACAGAAACAGAAAAACGTCAGTGAAACGTTGTAAAATCCTATCGAAATATCGAAAATATGCTTAAACTTCATATCATCGTTATTGAATAAAAGTATATCGCGATATTTATCGTTATTGAATTATCGTCCAGCACTAGTGTATATGTATGTATATATATTAGCAGTGGTGGGCAACGCTAATTAAAAAATTAGTTCCACAATTTCTAAAATGCTTATTAATTTTTTTAGGTCCACAATTTCAAAAGCACAAATGTCTTATGAAAATTAGGGGAAGCTAATCTAATCCGCTATTTATATATTTATATATTATATATATTATATATATATATATATATATATATATATATATATATATATATATATATATATATATATATATATATATATATATATATATATATATATATATATATATATATATATATATATATATATATACATATATATATATATATATATATATATATATATATATATATAATGTAAAGGGTTAATGAGGAGGTCAATATTAATACTGACCTCTTTACCTTAATTAATTTACTTATTCAGATTGAATAGTAAATATTCACGGATTCTGTTCTTTTTCAGTTTACCCAATATTTCTGTGATCTTTATGATGGATAAATAAACAGAGCCATTAAGTGACAATGGACATTAACTTAGTTTGGTATGCCAGGCGACACTACCATTTATTTAAAATAAATCAACTAAATTAACACCATTACACTTGATTGACATGATTTCACTTTCTTTCAATTCAAATACGTCAGCACACTTAAATTTAACACAACAGACATAAATACTAGATGTTAAACATATTTAGTCTGTGGGCNTATATATGTATGTGTATATATATATATATGTATATATGTATATATATATATATATATATGTAAAGGGTTAATGAGGAGGTCAATATTAATACTGACCTCTTTACCTTAATTAATTTACTTATTCAGATTGAATAGTAAATATTCACGGATTCTGTTCTTTTTCAGTTTACCCAATATTTCTGTGATCTTTATGATGGATAAATAAACAGAGCCATTAAGTGACAATGGACATTAACTTAGTTTGGTATGCCAGGCGACACTACCATTTATTTAAAATAAATCAACTAAATTAACACCATTACACTTGATTGACATGATTTCACTTTCTTTCAATTCAAATACGTCAGCACACTTAAATTTAACACAACAGACATAAATACTAGATGTTAAACATATTTAGTCTGTGGGCTCTTTAACTTAAAAATAGTTTCCAGCTTAGATTGAGAGGGAAAGAGTAGGAGGAAAGATTTAAGAAGAAATTATCATGAGCATGATACCAGAGTGACACTTCTCCTCCGACTTCTGCTAAAATCCAGGTACGTTTTGTAAACAGCTCTTTACCTTTTGACGACTGCCCGGTAAGAGGGACGACCTTGTAGCCTTTCAGATGCACGGATTCTTGTGGGAACCAGTACGATACCTTCAAGCAAGGTTCTGGTTTACGTTTTCCAACGTCTCCTGGTTTTGCTTGGTCATCAGAGAATATGTCAGCTTCAGGCCTCTGACTTCAAGATAAACTTATTCCAGGAAGGAATAGACAAGTTCTTGATCTTACGCTTGTTCGAAGTAGACTCATAACAGCCTGTTATCAGTCCTTAGCTGAAGACGCCGGTCGTTAGCTCCTGACCACACGTGTCCAGCTCTTGGGAAAGTTCACATCTCTTGAAGTTCCCAGCAAATCTCCAGCCTCTTGCCGACTCTGAAGTGTTTCAGCAAAAGCTTAGAACTAGTACTTAAGGAAGGACCAGTCGAGGAGTTCATTTGTCTTATCATACCCAAGGTTAAAGCCAGCAGCAGAGAGAAATGTTTAGGAAAAAAGACAGATAAAGCTGGAGCCCTGCTCATGAGACTGTCTCTGAGTTTCTAAACAAAACCGTCCGGTCTCTGTGACCCGAAGGCTTCACCTTTAAACACAGCAGTGAACACAGTTTAACTCTTACAGAAGCAGCCTTATGCAAAATTTGCACTACACTACCAACTGAAAAGTAACAAAAATGATCCTAAAAGGATGAAATTACAAAAATCAAAGGATTTATTTAATACTTTACGTACATATATTCTATTCGGCCACGAAATTAACAAAAAATAGAATGATCTTTTAATCCCTAAAACCACTTTTAAATCTCAAATACACGGGTGTGTCGCCACCGCATTTATACATAAAAGTAACCCAAATACATAAAACTAACGACTCACCGTCGAATGGTCGACACAAAACACACAATAAAATCCTCCGGCCACGTTAATTTGGCTTGAAACAGCGGGGTTCTCTGCGGATTTATCCATTAGTAACCCAGCACAACCAACCAGCTGGACACAGAGTTAGCGTCTATAGGTAGTCAACAGATTTAATGAAAAGTAACTAAAATACATAAAAATAACGACTCACCGTCGAATGGTCGACACAAAACACACAATAAAATCCTCCGGCCGCGTTAATTTGGCTTGAAACAGCGGGGTTCTCTGCGGATTTATGAAGAGACCGAGCGCAGCCAGCTAGCCACAGAATTAGCCCCTGAGTTCACCTCTGACCCGGAAGATGTCAAGATGGAATAGTCCATTTTTAGTAGGGGGATAAAGAAATCGACCGTTTTTTTAATTGCGTATTTAATGATCGTTTTCATCGTAACTATAATTATTTTTATGTTAAATGTACATTAACAAGCAGGATCAATGTTAGGGATGTAGGTGACTGGCCGGGGCGCGGCAGGGCCGGGGCCCCATGCTGATTGGGATCCCCAGGCAACGGCATAATTTACCTATGGTAGATCCGAGTCTGTTCTCCGCTCTGCTCCCTCCCCCCTCCAACCCTTCCTCCTCTCTGCTCTTTACGGTGGGGAAAAAGGTAAAACAAGCAGCATAAGAGCTTGTAAATAAGTTTATTGGTTTTTACTGATAGATAATTAGTTATTAGCGGTACTGCATTATAAATAAAAATAGCACAAATCCGCTTATGAATTATAAAAGTTAGTCAAACCACAAAAACGCTGACAAAAAGTTTAGGTCCACTGTAAGCGGATTAGCGCTTTAGCGCTATCTAGCGTTCATATGCCCACCACTGTATATTAGGGCAGCAACTAATGATTATTTCAATAATCGATTAATCTGAGGCTGTTAGACTCATGAATAAATAAACAATAAGAATAAACACTGCAAAATATCACATCATGCTGATGCTGATCTGTTTTTCTTGTTGCTGTGTTCATTTGTGACCATCTGCTCATACAGACTCATGTTCGTGCTGCTGTTTATAATGATGTTTTTCTACTACATTAGGGCTTAGTGTATTACTAGTTGATGTTTTTCTTAGTTATCCTAGATGTTATTACTGTTCTTTTTCTTTTTTTCTCTTGCATTTGTTGTTGGATGCAACTGGGACCCTGTGTACATAATCTCGTTTTCATCACATGTACCACATGCGGTGCAAATGACAATAAAGACTCTCCGACTCTGTCGATTATTTTTCCGCTTCATCGATGAATCGGCAAAAAAAAAGAAAGTTAATTATCACCTCTTTATTCCAAAATTTGACTGACATATCAAATAATAAAAAACAAATTGCTACTTACTATTCTGTTAGTAAAATATTGAATAATTAAAAAATAAAAAGTTTGTCAAATAGATTCAATAAAAAATAAATGTACAGTACACAAAAATAAATACAAATGAATGCTTTATACCTGCACAATATGTAGCTACTTTGTAAAATGTGTTTTTGAGGGACGAGTGTAACCTGGATCAAAGGTGTGGATTGTTGTAAACTGGATTAACCTGGATGGGGCGGCTGTGGCTGAGTGGTTAGAGCAGTCGTCCTCCAATGCAAGAGTTGGGGGTTGGAATCCACCAGCAGTCGCATGCCGAAGTGTCCACGGGCAAGACACTGAACCCCTCATCGCCTCCAATGTGTGCCCCATCGGTGTATGAATATGAGCTAAATCTCTGATTAGTCTCTTTAGAATGATTTGTTCAATTAGCTTTTTTAGAGGTCTAGTAGAGTGCTGTATGAATGGGTAAATGACAGATTGTAGTGTAAAGCACTTTGAGTATGTTAATTCGATAGAAAGGCGCTATACAAGTACAGTCCATTTACCATTAAATGTGTGTATCATGGTAGTAAAGCCTTCATCTTCAACCATCGACAGAGGCCTCATCTCATGTCAGTGACGATCATGTAAGGATCTTTCAGTCTCTGCTGCTTGCTGTGGTGTGCATGATGTCTTTCCATCATGAAGGTTGTCATTGTTGTTTTCTGTACTGAAAGAGTTTATATGTACAGTATTATAGCATAATTTACAGTAACTCAAGAAATACCTTGTTTCACTTGCAGTACTAGGTTTAGGCAAAAGTAGCTCAAATAGCAATTAAACACACACACACACGTATAAAATACTAATTACACACACTTGAGTAGATTAAATAAATTTCTGTAATTCCTGTTTAAATGCAATTCATGCTTCCATACAATGCAGTGTCTTCAGACTTTGCCAGCAAATTAAAAGTTGAAGCTAAATCGTTAAATTATCACCATCTTTGTGTTAGATTTATTTATAAATCACAAACACTGCTTGTACCGTTTAATAAAAAATAAAAACACACGTTCTTCATCACTGTCACAGCTAAGAAACAAGCAGCAGTTCAGACACACTGACATTACGTTTTCTCACTTTGAAACAGAACAAATGTGGTTTAATGTAGAGTCTTACCTGCTGCTGTTCCTTCATGCACACCGTGGTGAAGTTAGTTTACTACTCAGTCGTGTTTACGTTTCATCAGCGTGGTTCTCCCGTGTCTTCACTTTTCAAAGCTGCATGTCGCGCAGTTTTTTAAAATCTTTGTGAAGCATTAAGAGCTCCCACACTTTGAAGGACTTGGGTCGAACAGTTTTCTCTGCGTCAGTCATTTGTAAAATTTACTTAATTTCCTTTGAAAACACCGCCTCTGCTCTGCTTCCACCTCCCCCCTCCTCACTCTGTTCAACTCAGTCACGTAGCGCGCTGCAGAGTTTTTTCTTCAAACTTTATTCAGTCAGCTAGCATTGAGAACGCTCTACCGATGAACAAAACGGCTCTGACGCGCCGTGAAAGAAGCATAATTGTGCGACACAACGAATCAATGATGAAATTAGTTGCCAACAAATTTAATTGTCACATTTGATCGATTTTATCGATTCGTTGTTGCAGATCTAATATTTATATATATATTAGTGCTGGACACACACACACACACACACACACACACACACACACACACACACACACACACACACACACACACACACACACACAGAGTGAACCCACAGGTCGTCATGACAACCACCTCCCTCACTCACGGTTACCTGTTTGTGTTCATTGTGTGTTGTCCTAGTGCTGGACAATAATTCAATAATGATAAATATCGCAATATACTTTTATTCAATAACGATGATATGAAGTTTAAGCATATTTTCGATATTTCGATAGGATTTTACAGCCTTTCACTGACGCTTTTCCTGTTCGGATTTAAGAGCCCGGACAGAAAAAGCTGTGACACAAATACGTAAGTGCGTGGTGACATAGATATTACGCAGGGCTCAGTCCAGCAGGCGTTAGCGGTAGCAGGCTAAGCTAATCTCCAACGCGCGTTAAGTTTTCGCTTCAAAACGAGTGCCCATGACCGTCAGAATGTGACTGAACAAAGTTTCACAAGCGAAGAGAAAGAGACGACATCACTGATAAGAGAGGAAAAACTAATTTGTCGGTGTGGAAGTAGTTCAGCTTTCTAAGGTCTGTTAAAACTGCAGGTTTCTTCTGCAGCGAGTCCTACTCAGTCTCTTTATGCTTCAAAACATGATGGAGAGTCGTTCTAACTAGCGGTGGGATCATCTTACTTGTTACATCTGAAGATGAGTTTCCACTCGATAGAGCATGATGAGAGTCAGAAGAAGAAGCACAATAAAGTTTGAGCCAACGTGTCCCTAGAAACTACAACACACTGAAACAAACAGCCCCAGTGCTGCATTGTTTTTTTTAATTCATTTATTCAAAATAAAACAAATTCATCAGAAGAAAAAAAAACACTGATTTAAAAGTTGCAGAAAGAAGAAAATATTATTATAATATCTGCCCCTTGTTTAAAAAAAAACTACAAACAAACAACATTTGAACTCAGTGACCACTTTTTTCAGTAACTATAATCTAACGCATTGCTATTTCAAAATCCAGTAATCAGATTAAAGTTACTTATCCAAATTATTGTGCGTTACTTTTTTGTCATTT
>JBBPBX010054119.1:0-13252 GCA_038048925.1 Garcialebias charrua
GAGGCCTCCAGGTTCAACTGTCCCCCTCTTACAGATGCTGTTATTGCTAGTATCACTCAGCCCTCTGTGAATAGCAAACAACCATCAGGGTGCTAACGATCCATCGTTAGGCTGATGGTCCTCCTTGATCATGTGAGCAGCTGGTTTCGGCTGTCATCAGCCAACTGGTTGTGTAACACTGTGAGAGGGTGCTATTTATAAGACTGAGCTGAACACAGCTTCTCAGACTGAGGAAGTCTTTCGGATGAAAGACGAAACGTTTCTACAATTTTTTTTATTTTTTTGCTTCGTTTTGTTTTGTTTTTTTGAATGTCCAGAGGACCAGACTTAGCTTTTTTAGATAAACTCTGAGTTCCATCCCGGACAAAGAGATGAAGAAAGAAAACCCCCAGTGCCCCCGAGAGGAGCACCTAAACAGTCCTTAGGAGTGAGACCAAAACACGAGCCTCAACCCGGACAGGGGGATGAGGGCCAAAAACCCAGACAACCAAGAGAAACACCCAAACTCTAGATGAAAACAACCCTCAGACCGATGCCCGAGGAGGCTCAAGTCCTAAAACTCCAGAATGGAACCAGAGCATATAGCCTGATAGGAAATCCTTGGACCCTGGATGCCGATGGGTTAGTAATATTTACAGATTACAA
This sequence comes from Garcialebias charrua, assembly GCA_038048925.1. Taxonomy (NCBI): domain Eukaryota; kingdom Metazoa; phylum Chordata; class Actinopteri; order Cyprinodontiformes; family Rivulidae; genus Garcialebias; species Garcialebias charrua. Next base: position 646 of record JBBPBX010054119.1, read on the forward strand.
TTATAAAGTCCATAACTCAACCTTCAAGAGGATCCTGAAAAGAGTACTGTAGCTGGAAAAGAATACCTTTCTGAGATAAGTCAGTTAAAAGCACAAGCAGAGGGAGCAGAATCAAAAGTGCGTCTAACAAGCGGGGCAAATCTCTCATATTATACCATTATACATGTCCTAATTAACCCTTAGATGCATAACTACTTCAACTAAACAGCAACAAAACAGAAATCATTCTCGTCGGTACCAAAAACTCTATCTCAAAATCAGAACATCTTCTCGTCCCCCTTAACAACTCTCTGCTATCCCCCTCCCCTCAGGTCAAGAGCCTCGGTGTCATCCTCGACACCACTCTTTCCTTCACTTCACACATCAACAATATTACTCGGTCTGCCTATTTCCACCTCCGTAATATTAACCGTCTCCGTCCTTCTCTCACACCCCGCTCCACAGCCATCCTGGTGCACAGTCTTGTGACTTCCCGTATTGACTACTGCAACTCCCTTCTCTACGGCCTCCCCAACAAATCTCTCCACAAGTTACAGATGGTCCAGAACTCAGCTGCCCGTGTCATCACTCAAACCTCCTACTATGATCACATCACTCCTGTCCTGCAGCAGCTCCACTGGCTCCCGGTTAAATCACGCATCATCTTCAAAATTCTACTTCTCACGTTCAAATCTATCCACAACCTTGCCCCTCCTTATCTATCTGACCTCCTACAAATCTCCATCCCATCACGCTCTCTCAGGTCCTCCTCTTCACTACATCTCCATGTACCCTCTGCCCGCCTCTCCACCATGGGGAGCAGGGCCTTCACCTGCTCTGCCCCTCACCTCTGGAACGCCCTACCGCCAGACCTTCGAAACACCACCTCCCTCTCTCTGTTCAAGACTGCCCTGAAAACCCATCTCTTTAGACTAGCGTATCACTAACTTTACTAAATGTATTTTATCTTACCATTTTATATCCTTTATGTATTTTATATTTCAATTTGTCTCTGATAATGTTTGCTCTGTATTACACTGTGTTGGTTTGTTAAGTGTCCTTGGGTGTCATGAAAGGCGCTTTTAAATAAAATGATTATTATTATTATTATTATTATTATAAGTGGGGTCAAAAATGACCCCGAAGGTTGTTATTCTTCAAAATCTCTGAAACTAAAAGTTTTTACTCTTCCATATTCCAGGTATTCCTCATAAAACATGTTTGTGACTTCAAGCCATTTGAATTTTTTAAAATGTTTTTATACATTTTCAGAAATTGCAGTTTTTGTGTCACTACCCCAGTTTTTCATGAGTGGGGTCAAAAATGACCCCAAGCATTTCCTATAGAATCTCAAGGGTTTTCTTTGGGAACCTTTGATTCTTACCAACTGTGACTGTCAAGATACATTTTCTGTCTCATTTACACATCTGAGACATGCAGTCTCACCACAAGGAGGTCAGTTTGACACAGCAGCATACATGTATTATCTGCATTTACCAACTCCATGACTTTACTGTGATAGAATATCCTGTTGGTCAACAAAGTAGACACTCTTAGCTAACTACAAAATAATGTTAGTACTTAAGCTAGCTAACATTACACTAGCTTAGTAAGCCAGCTGATATTACTGGATTTGTTGTGTAGAAACTCACTGTATTCATAATTCCTTGTAACAAATGCAAACCTGTTGGATAACCTATTATATATTATTATATATATTATATTACTGTAAATATATATTATTTTAAAAATCTGTATGCCTCTTTTATGATTGTCTATTGTTGTTGCTGTTGTCCATTGTTGTCATAGTCCTTTGTTGAAACCAGGTCTCATGTTTGTCTGTTTTATGTTTTCTCATCTAAACTATCATGGCTATTTGGAGGACAGCGATACCCGAAGACCTTGCTCGAGATATGATCCTGAACGGATGGGATGAAGAACCCATCAGTGGTACTGACTCGGGATCTGGCATCTTGAATGTAGAGGATACAGATTATTGTCCACCTGGACATGTCAGGCTGTCTGGAAACCAACCTGCCTCTGCTGAACAAGATCAGTCAGACACGGAGGAGTCCTCTGAGACCTCCAAAGAGGGAATGGATATTGTGTCCAACAGAATGAGCCACAAGGGCTCTTACTAGGCAGAGTTATCTCCCACTCAGGCTAAAACACCAAGCCACAATTTACTGAGAAGTTGGTCAGGGTCTGCACCTGGGTTTAGCACCATCTCTCCAATAGATGCATGAAAGCTGTTTATCACTGATAGTATATTAGCAGGGCAGCATGGTGGCACAACTGGTAGAGCTGCTGCCTCTCAACGAGCAGGTCCCTGGTTAAAATCCCGTTCCGGGGGCCTTTCTGGGTGAAGTTTGCATGTCTCTCCGTGCATGCGTGGGTTTCCTCCGGGTACTCTGGTTTCCTCCCACAGACCAAAAACATGCATGTTAGGCTGATTGGTAACTCTGAATTGTCTCTAGGTGTGAGTGAGAGAGTGAATGGTTGTTTGTCTCTATGTGGCCCTGTGATGGACTTGCGACCCGTCCAGGGTGTACCCCACCCCTCGCACAGTGATTGCTGGACATGGGCACCGGCGACCCCCGTGACCCAAAAATGGAAGAAGCGGGTAAAAGATAATGGATGGATAGTATATTAGAAGAGGTGTTGACATGAACAAACATGGAGGGAAGAAGAGTCGCAACAAGCAGAGGAAAATAGTGGAAAAATCTAAGCAAACAGGAGCTCATGGCCTTCATTGGAGTGACCATTCTTGCAGGAAGTGAGAAGAACTGGAATGTACCAATGTGTGTGCTCTTTGGGAGTCTTCTACACAACCCAAGGTACCCTGAACCTACCAACCAACATCACTGAAGCAACTGGAAGATGTGGAGTGACAAAAGTTGCAAACAAGTAACAGGAGAGAGGCACAGAGGGCCAACAGAAGAGAAAGAGGTGCCAGATGTGTCCAAGAAACAAAAATAGCAAAGCCACCAATTGGTGCAGGAAATGCAGTACTACAGTGTGCAATGGTCACAGCCAAAAGCAAATAGTTTGTGACAACTGCACACAGTGAATAGAGAAAATATGTTTGTGTGGGCACATGTGAGTGTACAGTGTTCTGGTTGTATGTTCATTCTCTTTTTAGTCCTTCAGACAGATGGATATTCTAGCAATAATTTTTGAAGATTTTTGATGTTATTTCATGTGAAAAAATGTTATAAAAAGTTATGAATAACCATGTTAAATGTAAAATCAGTCTTTTGTTGACCCAAATATAATAAATATAACTGCCTTTAACCAGTGGTAATGGCAGTCGACCCCCGATCGGAAGGTTGGAGGTTCGAATCCCTCATCCGCCCACCATGTGTCGTTGTGTCCCTGGGCAAGACACTTAACCCCGAGTTGCTCCCGGTAGGTCTGGATGGCGCCTTGCAAGGCAGGCTACCACTACCGGTGTATGAATGTGTGTATGAATGGGTGGATGGCTGGTATTGTAAAGCGCTTTGGGGCTCCTCACAGGGGGCTAGAAAGCGCTATATAAATAAGCTCCATTTACCATTTTACCAAAATTAAAGACATAATTTAAATTCATTGCAAAAAACCCATTGATTCTAATTGGGGTCATTTCTGACCCCACTCATGGAAGAATGTAGGTATTGGTCATTTATGCATCCAAGGGTTAAAAGCTATAAAGAAGCAAAAAGTAATGAAGAATACATGAAAGAAATGTTAGAAGCTCTGGAAAAAGGGGTAACCCGAGAGATCGGGTATAACCTCAGACGCGTGGTGATGAGTATAGATGGGTTGCGGTCCCGCCACCTTCAGTGGGAAATAGCCGAACGGGTCGCTGTCAATGCGGCAACCTATTTAGCAAGAGGCATGCTGACCGCAGCCTCGTTAAGAGAACTAGTCGTAGTGACCCCAACCCACCTGGATGACGACCAAAAAGCAAGAGTGTTAGCCACTATGGCAAAGTCAGGAATGGAACCGATCGAAGGACCCCTGAAACCAGGGAGAGAGGATGAAGAAGAACCATCAACATCGCAAGGTGGGGAGAAAAAGAAAAAACCCTTAAAAGAAAGCCCGCAAAAACCAAAAACGCCTTTAACTACACCCTCAGAGAAAGATTTAAAAGACTCATCCACGAGAAGGAGAAGGAGTGGCGCGGATACACAAGAAGGACAGTTGGGTTGTAAACTGTTCACAAAAATACAACCACTGAATGAAGACAGTGAAGGGAGCGACAACGAAAGCTCCCAGGGAGAACAAGACAAAGGTCGGTGTCCAGAAAGCACCGACGATGAAGATAGTGTCAGCTTAGAATCAATAGTGGGCCAACCTGGTCGTCTAACCAAGCCACTGAGAATAGGGCAAAGAAAAGGGAAAAAGAAAGCAGTGGAAATATTAGATGTATACAGGGCGTCAGAAAACATGGCCAGAGACCCAAGTTGGGGTCCGGTGCAGGCCAGTGATAGACGTTACACCTACATTCCTGAAGCTTAGGACTGGGCGATATCTCGAGATTTCAAAACTATCGATATTTTTTCTAAAGAGATACAAGACGAGACTATATCATTTATATCGAGATGGTCAACTTTGCATTTTAATTATTATTTTCGATCCGCCAATTCTGTGTCTGTGCTGAACTTCCTATGGCCTCTCCTCCTTCCCACTCTGAAGACAAATCACCCCTCCCCTACGCGTCTTCTGGCAGCTAGCTAAGCTAGTAGGAAGATTAGCGTGCGTGAACAGCCAAGATGGAAGGTGAGAGTGAAAGCACGGGAGAAGATACCGAAGAAAGAGCACCTGGTGAGCAAAAAGAAAAACAACAGCTCACTCATTTGGAGGTGGTTCGGATTCAAAACCACAGATGAGCAGCAGAAAGACATATTTTTTTGTATATATATATTTATTCAGAATGTACAACTGTATAAAATTTACATCCATTGTACAATATTATGTTTTTCCCTTTTTTTAGAAAGAAAAGAAAAGAAAAAAAAGAAAGAAAAAAAAATGAGAAGAAAAAAATAAAATAAGAAAAGATAAAAATAAATAAATAAACACCCATCCCACCCACTCTCTCAATGTAGTAACATAGGCAATAATAGTTACATTTTAGAATTAAACTTTTCTTTTTTTTGAAAGGTCAGAGTTAAAAGAGAAGAATACAACAGAAACGTTTAAAAGGATTAACATAAAACAATTACATTGATACTCATCACTCTCCCAGATCTAATCTGGTTAGAATGTCCAGGAAGGGTGTCCATATCCGGTCAAACTTGGTTAATGTCCCACGTGTAGAATGTAGAATTTTTTCAGGAGTGCAATATGATAACAGTTCGTTGATCCAATGTTTTTGGTTTGGTGGTTCTACAGATTTCCAATTCTTAAGAATACACTTTTTTGCAGCAGATGATGCTAACAAAACAAAGTATTTCTTGCAGGGATATATATTCAAGGACATAACATCGCCAAGTATCCAAATCCTGGGGTCAACATCTAAAGAAAGTCCACAAACTGTTGAAGTTGTCAGAATTACATTATTCCAGTAGTTTTGCAAATGTACACAATTCCAAAGCATATGAAGAAGGTCACCTACAGTTGTACCACATCTCTGGCATTTGTCAGTGATATTGGCATTCATTTTATTCAATTTATATGGGGTATAATATATGCGGTGAAAAATATTAAATTGAGTTTGCCTGTGTTTTGTTGATCGTAATATTGTTTGGGATGAATTTAGTAATGTATTCCAGTTTTTGTCATCATATTTACAATTTAAATCCGATTCCCATTTTGATTTATTTGAGTACTTCTCATAAGCTGGTAAATGGTCAATAACAGTTTTATAAACACAAGAAACAAGTCCTTTTGTATTGGTACGTTTGGGGTCTAATAAGCATGTTTCCAGCGGAGTTTCATCTGGTTTATTCGGAAATATCTCTAATGTTAGGCTCTTAATCCAATGTCTAATCTGAAAATATTTGAAGTGATTGTGCCTATGTATGTCGTAGCAATCAGACAATTGACTGAAACTGGCAAAGACATTATTAATATAGAGGTTCCCTACTGTTCTAATGCCTTTTCTATTCCCAAGTTTGTAGTATACCATCTGCTATAGGTTTAGGAATATTAGGGTTACCATTAAGTGGCATGTTAACCAAAAATCGTGTGTTTAGTTTTAATAGAGTATGTAACTGAAGCCATGCATCGTAGGTAGCTAAAATTAAAGGATTTGATGTTTATGTTTATGTTTATTAAATTTGTTCATTTTTTTACAAAAGAAACAATACAAGGCAATCTCATAATGATAGTGTACAGAATGTAAAAAAATGAAAGGTGGCAGAAAGAAGAATAAATCTTATTATATCTGCCCCTTATCTCCAACAATCAGATTAAACAACAGTAGTCAAACCATGTAAACAATAATAATCTTCAACCAACTTTTTCCAACAGTCAGGTTAAACAATAATATTCTTCAACCAACAGTACAAAATTACTAACTCTTTTTAAATTTCTAACTAACAGTACAAAATGACTAACTCTAATTTTCTAACTAATACAATACACATTACGTTATTTCACATATATTTTTTTAACACCTTTGTTTTGATCATTTTTTTTTAGTGTGCCGGTGCATGTAATTTTAGTCAGTTGCTTTTTTGAACCCAAGAATGGAATAATTGCCAATGATACAGATTTTAATTCTTGTTGTTCTATAGAGAGCCACCTCATATCATTGCCATTCGAATAAGTCCACATCCATAGAATACGGAGCTGGGTGGTTAAATAATATATTCTAAAATTTGGAAGATTTAATCCGCCTTTAGCATAAGGAGCCTGTAACGTAAGAAGCTTAACTCTTGGGACCTTTTTTTGCCATAAAAATAGAGATAGTGCTTTATCTAATTTCTTAAAAAATGTCATTGGAACTTTTAAGGGGATACATTGAAATAAGTAAATAAATTTAGGTAGTATAGACATTTTGATTGAATTAACTCTGCCAATTAAAGATAGTGGGAGATCCATCCATCGTTCCAACTCTGCTTTAGTTTTATTAATTAATGATGTGTAATTCTTTTGGTAAATTTGATCATACGAGGAACTAATATTAATACCAAGGTATGTAAAACCGTCCGTGCACCATTTAAATGAACCAGGTAGTAATTGTGTCTCCTGTTCTGTCATATTGAGTGGAAACGCTTCACTCTTGGAATAATTAATTTTGTAGCCTGAAACTCTGCTGTATGACCCAAGGCATGCCAGTAAAGATGGAAAGGATATAGAAGGTTGAGTTATAAATACCAATAAATCGTCCGCATATAGCGCAAGTTTATGTTCTTCTATACCTACCCTCATTCCTGTGATGGATAAATCAGAGCGGATAGCAATCGCTAATGGTTCTATAGCAATGGAAAATAGACTAGGAGAACTTGGGCATCCCTGTCTACAGCCTCGGGAAAGCAAGAAGGCGTCTGACAAAACCCCATTAGTCAAAATCTGTGACCTAGGGTTGTTAAAGAGTGTTCTTATATATCTAATAAAGGTTTCACCAAAATTCATAGCTCTCAGGGTTTCAAAAAGAAAATCAAGTTCAATTCTGTCAAACGCTTTCTCAGCATCCATAGAAAGTATTGCCAGGGGGTGCCTCTTTCTTTTAGCAATATCAATAATGTGAAACAACCTCCGAATATTGTCTGCTCCTTGTCGGTTTTTAACAAAACCTGTTTGGTCTGCATGAATAATTTTTGGAATTATTTTCTCCAGTCGGGATGCTATTATTTTAGACAAGATCTTATAGTCAGAGTTGAGAAGACTGAGGGGTCTATAGTTACTGCACTTTTGTACATCTTTTCCAGGTTTGGGAAGTAATGTTATTGTTGCTAATTCTAAAGATTGTGGAAGTGCTGTCTTTTCGAATGCCTCCTTGATCATGTTTGTAAGAGGAGTAATTAATTTATTTGAAAAGGTTTTGAAGTATTCTATTGGAAAGCCGTCTGGCCCCGGGGCTTTGTGATTTTGTAATGATTTAACAGCAAGTTGAACCTCCTCTTCACTTATTTCACCCTCTAGTATGTCTTTATCAGTTTCGTTAATCTTGGGTAGTTGTAATTTATTTAAAAATTGTTTTATATCTACATTGTCTCTGCCAAGTCCAGATTTATATAACGTTTGATAGTATTTTTTAAATTCCAAATTTATGTCTTTTGCATTTTCTAAAAGTCTTCTATCATCTGTTGTAATACTTTGAATAATTTTTCATTGTCCTCCTTTTTTATCTGCCACGCCAATAATTTGCTTGTTTTATTACCGAATTCATAGTAGTGATATTTTGTTCTAGCCATTGCCGCCTCAGCTTTACTAGTACACAGTATGTCATATGAAACCCGCTTTTGTTTTAAAGGTGCACTATGTAACTTTCTGTTGTGCTCAGAACTTAGAAATATTTTCAACAGGCAAAGCATTCTGATCCCTCCTCAGAGCCATATATGGCTTGCTCTGCTGAAATTCAAATTCAAGCTCTGTTTTTATTGGCTGATTCAAATTCAAGCTCTGTTTTTATTGGCTGGTTACAAACTCTGTTTTTATTGGCTGGTTAACGGCGGGTCACTCTGTGTTTTTAGTGTTTTTATAAATGCTGATAGAGAAGCAAGGGGACTATAGTTTTTTTCAGAGATTACTTTGTCTAACACCAGTCTGTCAGTAGATAGTGACAGAGTGAAGAAATATGTTAAAAATATATTGTTAGAAAAGTTACAGACTGCACTACAAAGTTACATAGTACAGCTTTAATATACTAAGTAATTCTGGTTTTTTTTGTTCTTGAATGGTCCTTCTCCAAAGTCCTTATGTCTTTTTCTAATTGAGAAATCTGTTCCCGTTTTTGTTTGTTTTTGTATGAAACATGAAATAATGTGACCCCTCATATAAGCTTTGAGGGCTTCCCATATATTTGAATGTGAGGAGGTATTCAAATTTACTTCCAGGTATATATCAATTTTGGCATTCATAAAACTGACAAATTCAGGATCTCTAAGAAGATATTCTCTGAATCTCCATCCAGGAGAAGAGTAAGTATGATGACAGAAATCTAGTTTCATTTGTATGGGGTTATGGTCCGATATTGTAGCTGCCAAATAAGAACAAGTTTTAATTTGTGACAAAAGTGAGTGTGAGGCCAGGAACAAGTCAATTCTTGAATATGTGTTGTGGACATTGGAATAGAATGAATAATCTTTGCAGGTTGGATTACGTAAACGCCATACATCTCCCAATCCTATTTCTTTCATACCCTGAGTCAGTGCCACCGCTGCTCTAGACAGTGTAGCAGGTTTGGAAGAAGAGCGGTCCAATGTTGGACTTAAAACCAGGTTGTAATCCCCGCCCAAAATACACGGAGCTTCAACCGTTGCCAGTTTTAGAATTAAATCATTAAAGAATTCTGGATTGTCTAAATTTGGACCATATACAGACACTAGAATTACTCTATTTGTATTTATAACACAGTCTATCAAAATCAATCTGCCAGCTCTATCATTTTCCATATAATTTAACCGAAATCTGAGGTTTTTATTAATAAGCAAGGCTACACCTCTGGCATTGGATGTAAAAGAAGAATAAAATACATGACCAACCCAATCCCGGCGTAATTTTAAATGTTCTAAATCTGTAAGATGAGTCTCTTGAATAAAGGCGATGTCTGTGCCTTGTTTCTTGAGGTATGTTAGCACTTTCTTCCTTTTAATGGGGTTGTTAATCCCTCTAACATTAAATGAAATACAATTTAGTAATCCTGTCTTATTCATTTTTGAGTATTATTTAAAAAAATTCTGGTTAATTGACAGTTTTAAAATGTTCATAACTTAAAGAAAATAAGAAAATCTCTGATCCTTTACCAAAAGATTTAATGATTTCAATTTTCACAGAGTGAACCTCATAGAGAGAGTGCCCCCCAAACCCCCCCAAAAATGAAAAAATAAAAAATAAAAAAAACCACGCTTTAACTCCCACTAAACAAAAAAAAGACTGTGGGTTAATCTCCACTTCTAAACATTGTGGTATCCCCAGCGGATACAATTATTCTAAAGAGAAAAAAAAAATGATACGATTGCTCCAGCAAAAATAAACAAAACATATGCAGTACATACACATACACACACACATACATACATACACATATACATATATATACATACATATATACACGCATACACATACATACATATCCATACACATACATATAGGCTACACATATATATACACACACATACATATACATACACACACATGCGCACACACATGCGCACACACACACACACACACACACACACACACACAGCATACATATATGTATATATATTAACTTTACTTAACATATTGTACACATAGCCTACAGTATGATATTATTAGACACAAGTGACTAAATAAAAATGGTTTAACATTTGAGGCATAGTAAATATGGATTATTTTATGCAACATTTTTTTTTTTTACCGTTAGTCATGGTGCCTTGTCATCGTGTGAAGGAAATGTTTTTATCCCTCATCCTGCACAGTGGACAGGAAGGCCTCCACCTCAGATGGGGTTGTAAAAAGTTTAAATCCACCTCCGTGTCGAATCCTCAGTTTAGCAGGGTAGCGGCTGGCATATTCAATTTTTTTCTCCCGTAGTTGTTTCTTCACCTCGCTGAAAGCGAGCATTTTGCGTTGCACCTCGGTGCTGTAATCTGGGTAAAATGAGATTCGATTTTTACCCAACTTTACCGTCCCCTTGTCCCTGGCCAAACGGAGTACTTTATCTTTGTCTCTGGAATTCAGAAACTTCACGAGGATAGGTCTGGTCCGCTCCGACGCCCTCCCCAGGCGGTGCGCTCTCTCGATGATGACCGGGGCTGGGAAGTGCTCCTCCCCGAGCAGCTGCGGGATTAGTCGCTCCACGTAATCAACCATGTCGGTGCCTTCGGACTTTTCTGGAATATTTATAATTTTGATATTTGATCTTCTGCTCCGGTTTTCCAAATCGTCCGTTTTCTCCTTCAGAAGAGTTATTTCCTTCTCCATTTTAATTATGCGCGCTTGTGCGTCAGAGAGGTTGTCTTCATTAGCGCCAATTCTGGTCTCGATTTCCTGCACCTGCTCCGCCAGCGTGGAGCATGACAGTTCAATTTTTGTTAAGGATTGTTGGATATAGTCTATTTTTTGATTTATATGGATAGTGAGCTCTTCTTTCGACTCACGGATAGCCTTCATCAGGGATTTTAAAGTTAGTTTTTCTTGTTCAGTCGTCATCTTCCTCACGTTAGAAGGTTTTACGCCGACAATAAAAACTTCCAAAAAACGACAAAAATTCAGTTCCAAATTAGTCAGGTTTGGGTAGCATTTGTCCACTGTGTCATGAATAAATTTTTGCGTCTAGAGCAACGTAGTCGCTTTTATAAATCCAACACCGCTGAGGTACCTGGAGCTCACTGACACACGTCTGCACGCAGCGGCTGCATCAGCTCAACTCAGAAAGACGTATTTTGTAGAGAATGCCGAAAACAAGTTCCGACAAAAAGTTCGAGCACTACAAATCTTTTCCACCATTTAAAACAGCGCCATAAAAAAGAATACAAAGAGTGTGTGAAACTGCGTGCTACAGCTCAAACTGTGAACTCTTCCCAGCCTCCTGCACAGAAACAAACCACGTTACAAAACGCATATACTTGTGCAGTGCCTTATGAAAGAAAAAGTGAGAAGTGGCGCAAGATTACTCAGGCTGTGGCACATCATATCGCTAAAGACATGGTCCCGCTCTCAACTGTGGAACAAGATGGCTTTGTACAGCTGCTAAAAGTCCTTGACAGAAGATACGAGTTACAGAGTAGGAATTATTTTGCCAGAGAAGTTCTTCCACAAATGTATACTGAAGTTAGAGAGCGTCTCGCCAACCAGCTTTCCAAACTGTCTCACTTCGCACTGACCACCGATATGTGGTCCAGCCGGACCTGCGAGCCGTACTTGAGTGTGACCATACATTTCATTGAAGACGGGGACCTGAAAAGTGCATGGCTACAGACTAGGGGTGGGCGATATTACCAAAAAATGATATCACGATATATTTTTTGAAATACCCCGATAACGATATCAGACGATATTTCACATTTTCTCCTTTTATTGAATCAACCAAACAAATGTGTAATTTCAAAATGACTTTTCATAAACAGTCACCAGAATACAAAAAAATATATTCATATTTAACAAGCAAAAATATATATACCGCACCAGCCGCCACTGAGGTGTGCGGTAATGACTATTCTAACACTTTAACACATTTTAAAAGAGCATACAGTAAATAAAAAAAATAATTTCTTACTTTAAGCGGCAGCTTCTGTCATCAGTTTGCCTGTTAGCTCCAGCTGTTAGCTCCAGCTGTTAGCTCCAGTTGTTAGCACCGCTGCGTTACGTCTGAGCTTCGCAGCTTTCTGTAGCACCACGCAGTTTAAACCCTTTACAGGAAGGACTGTTAGTATCCTAACTTCATACAGTTGGAGACAGAAAAAGTTTTAATAACTTACCGACGCCGCAGTCTGTGCGCGCCGCCGCCTTCAGCTGTTAGCATTTATAGCCCCCGAACCCGCAGCTCCGGGCAGTC
>JBBPBX010054119.1:13429-23588 GCA_038048925.1 Garcialebias charrua
TTATGGTGGAATATAAAATTGTAAAAGTTGAATAAGAAAATATCCTAAATTTCCTTTTAAATAGTTCCAGATATAAACAAAAACAGGCAGTGTTTCAGTTCATTGCTTAAAATTAAATTTGATTTACAAATCCAAAACGTACAAATCTTTTTGTAAAACAGTTTTTAATTTTTTTCAAATGAGAATAAAAAAATCTTCTGGTTGTAAAAGTGCTTCAAGTTTAAATTAAAATTCAGTAATTATTGGTCTAAAACTAGGAACAGCTTCTACCCTGAGGCTGTTAGACTCATGAATAAATAAATAATAAGAATAATCACTGTGAAATATCACATCATGTTGCTGCTGATCTGTTTGTTGTTGCTGTGTTCATCTGTGACCATCTGCTCATACAGACTCATGTTCCTGCTGCTGTTTGTAATGATGTTTTTCTATTACATTGGTGCTTAGTGTATTTTTAGCTGATGTTTTTCTTAGTTAATTCTAGATGTTATTACTGTTTTTCTCTTGCATTTGTTGTTGGATGTAACTGGGACCCCGTGTACATAATCTCGTTTCATCACATGTACCACATGCGGTGCAAATGACAATAAAGATTCTCTGACTCTGATTTACGATGGTAATTGTCCTAGAGCAACATTTTGGAAGGATAATTTTATTTTTACTCTTTTAAACTCTGGTTTTATAAGTTTTATGGACTGTACTTATATAACACCTTTTCTATCTTATGGTAAATGGTAAATGGAACTTATTTATATAGCGCCTTCCAGCCCCCTCTGAGGAGCCCCAAAGCGCTTTACAATACGAGCCATCTACCCATTCATACACACATTCATACACCGTTAGTGGTAGCCTGCCTTGTAGGGCGCTATCCAGACCTACCGGGAGCAACTCGGGGTTAAGTGTCTTGCCCAGGGACACAACGACACATGGTGGGCTCAAAGTGCTTTACACTACAACCTGTGCCCTCATTTGCCCATTCGTACAGCACTCTACAAAACTGAGTGAGCAAATCATTCTAAAGAGACTAATCAGAGCTTTATCACATTCATACACTGATGGACACACGTCAGAGACAATGAAGGGTTCAGTGTCTTGCCCAGGGACACTTTGGAATGTGACTGCTGGTGGATTTGAACCCCCAACTCTTGCATTGGAGGACGACTGCTCTAACCACTTAGCCACAGCCGCCCTTTATCACCAAAGCACAAAAAGACTAAAACAAAATCATTAAAATCCTTTGTTTTAATCAAGGAATAAAGTATCTTGTAAATGTTGCACTAAAAGGATAAAATGCACCCATTTCTGGTGGGATGACAACCACGTGTAAATCTCAGCTGAAGTTCTGAGAATAAAAACAGACAGAATGTGTCAGAGAAACACCATCGAGCAGGTTTTTTTAAAACCCTTTAAGTCTTTTTGTGCTTGACAGCATTTAGATTGCAGCTAACAGAATAATCTGAATAATGCGAACAACGAGACTCTATAATTTTGAAACATACCTAACCAAAGGATGAATTTTCTCATGAAGTGGTTCCTCTGATTCCGATGCCTCCCTTTGGAGGGGTCCAGGCCCCGGTGCAGGCTCAGGACTCTGTGGAGGGATCATCTTTCCTTCACGCGGTCCGCGTTCCTCCACAAAACCACCGTTATCGCAAAGTGACGCAGTCAAATGACGTCATCATAGGATGCTGCGATATAATTTTTTTCACTGGTGTCAAAAAATCCACCGGTATTATCGTAAACGAGACGATATGGCCCACCCCTACTACAGACCAGTTATTTCCCCCAAGACCACACAGGAGAGCATATAGCTGAAGCCCTGCAGGATGTCCTCACTAGCTGGAAGCTCAACCCAGCAGCACTGGTGGCTGTAACCTAGGTCTGGGCGATATGGACAAAAATTCATATCTCGATATTGTTATGATATATCACGACATACGATATATATCTCAATTAGGGATGCGCGGTATAAACGGTTTACGGTAGGAACGATATAAATTTAGCCTACGATAGAGATCTGTCTTCTACCGGCTAACCGCAGAAAATCACAGTTGTCAGATTTAATCTTTACTTTTTTTAGTTTAAAACGGTGCATAAGTGGTGTTGAAATGTACAATCAGAGTTGTCAGAGTTAATCGTTACTTTTTTGTGTTGAAAACTGTGCGTAGGTGGTGTTAAAGTCTTTTCTTCGAGTGCTAAGTAGCGAAGCTAAAAGCTAACTACGTCTGGCTTGCCGTAGTGTTGCCATATTCGGACGCATGCGCAGAACGCTGCGTTCCGTCGAAAGTTTTTTTTTTCCCCCACGAAAGTTAAAGTAAGCGTTGGTCAGCTTAAGAAACCTGCCCTCTGATCTGTGAACAGAACGCTGTGTTGTGTGATTTTACTGCGAGACCCTCTGGTCAAAGCCACAGAGGAAACTGGTTGCCTTGTCAGCTCTCCTTAAAGCTGAAGGAGACGCCCACTAGAGGGTTGGAGGGTGAAGTGTTTTCAGTGTAAAATACTCTGTTACTGTTCATTTCTTAAGTGACAATATTGGAAACTGTTAAGAGTTAACACAACATATTCTTTAGTTTAAAACTTATGACTAAAACTACACAAGATATATTTTGCACTTTTTAAGTGCAAAATAAGTGTTTAAAATCTAAACTTAAAAAGTTTAGATTTTTCTACCTGGATTATTGAGCATGCATCAGGGTATATTTTGCACTGTTTTGCACTACAAGAAAGAAGCCTAATGCTTGAGTTGTTAATTATTTAAAAACTCTGGACCTAGTAGTGAAATTTTCTTAATAGAGATTATTTTGTGGTAATAATAATAATTAATAATAATAATTAATTCAATTTATAACGCACTTTTCATTACTGAAAATCTCAAAGTGCTACACATATATTGAATGCTACACACATTCATAAACCGGTGGCGGCAGACTACCATGCAAGGTGCTTTCCAGTCCTACCGGGAGCAACTCAGGGTTAAGTGTCTTGCCCAAGGACACAACGACACATGGTGCGGGTCCCGGGAGTCGAACCGCCAACTTTCCGATCGGGAGACGACTGCCCTTACCACTACGCCACGGCCGCCCTGGTATAGCAGTTTTCAAGATAAATTATGGCAAAAGGACACCCTATGCTGTTTTTTCATTCCTATTGCAAGTTTTATACCAAACACATATCGCGATATATATCGTTATCGCCACCCTTCAAAAAACATATCGTGATATGAATTTTAGGCCATATCGCACATTCCTAATCTCAATATAATTTTCTTTCCATAAAAGAATAACAAAAATATATTTCTGAGTCAAAGCTTTGTCCCAGTTGTTACACAGCAACATTTATTTTTTTGCTTTGTTTTGTTTTGTTTTTTTGAATGTCCAGAGGACCAGACTTAGCTGTAACTCTACAAAATAAATGTCTAAAAAATGAACTATTTACATACATTACTTTATTTTTTTAGACATTTATTTACACCTATTAAATAATAGTCCTCTTCAGCTGAGGGCAGCTGTGGCTGAGAGGCTAGAGCAGTCTCCTCCAATGGGAGAGCTGGGAGTTCAATTCCACCAGCAGTCACATGCTGAAGTGTTCCTGGGCAGTGGGCAACACTGAACCCCTCATTGCCTCTGATGTGTGTCCCATCAGTGTATGAATGTGATAAAGTACTGATTATTCTTTGTACAGTTCTAGTAGAGTGCTGTATGAATGGGTAAATGAGGACACAGATTGTGTTTTAAAGAGCTTTGAGTGTCTTGATAAGATAGAAAGGTGCTTTCACTTTAGTCAGTGTGTTTGTGAACTGCAGTAAATGTGAGCCTCTGTGGTACAATATATTTGATATACTGTATCCGGTTTTATTGTGAAAGGGTCAGGGGGTTGTTTCCGGGTTCACGAAGAATAAAGACGTTCTCTAAGTTGCTCTACAAAGTGTCGCATTGAATCCTTGTGTAAAAACACGACAGCCTCCACTCAGAAACGTGAACAGAGAGGCGGAGACATTATTAAATCAGCAGTTTATCATATATCGCTAAAGACACGGTCAGTCTCAGCTGTGGAACAAGACGGCTAAAGCGTTAGCCATCTTGTTAGCCGCTACGGACCGTATCTTTAGCGATATGATAAACTGCTGATTTATTAATGTCTCCACCTCTCTCTGCTCCTTCATAAAGCTCTGTGGGTGCGTGCACGGCTAAATGAGCTCGGACCCGTGGTTTGTTTTAAGGAAGCAGCAGCTGTAAAAACACTCGGTTCTGCCGTTTCACGGTGCACTCCGCTGTTTAAATGGTGAAAAAGATTTGTAGTTCCGACCTTTCGTCTGGACTATTTTCAGCATTGTCTAAATCTTAGCTCAGAAATAACTTTTTTCCTTCTCCTCAGCAACGGCTGAGCGGCTCCTCATATCTGCCGTGGTTGTTGTGCTGAAAGTCTCCGCCCACCTCCTGCAGCAGGAAGGAGGAGGGGCTGGGTTTGTGTTCAGTGAAGGAGAAGGAGGGGGGGCGAGAAAGGCAGTAGCGCCGGATTTTCAAATCCATCTCGATATAAACGATATAGTCTCGTCTTGTATCTCTTTAGAAAAAATCTTGATATTTTAAAAATATCGATATATCGCCCAGCCCTACTGTAACCACTGACAACGAAGCTAATGTGGTGAAGACGGTGCAGCTAAATAAATGGCAGAGGATGCAGTGTTTTGGACACAGACTTCATCTGGCTATTGGTGAGTGCAAATTTTAATCTTGAATCAGTTGATTTTAAAGAATAAAGTAAAAAAAATTAAAATAAAATAAAAATGTGCCAGTAATGCTTAGCAAAATGTTAAATAATTTAAAATAATTATTTTCAGATTGACCACTACACTGTTATAAATGAAAGCTGGACTAAACCACAAAATTGAACACTTTGTTACAAAAACTAAACTGTGTACTTGTATTAAATTAAAAGTGTGAGATTAACACATTTATAAAGTAAAATCTTGTCCACTCATTTACTGGTGATCTTACAGGAATAGCTTACCTAAACCCAGGTTTT
The DNA here is from genome assembly GCA_038048925.1 of Garcialebias charrua. Lineage (NCBI taxonomy): Eukaryota > Metazoa > Chordata > Actinopteri > Cyprinodontiformes > Rivulidae > Garcialebias > Garcialebias charrua. The sequence continues at coordinate 18,455 of JBBPBX010054119.1, forward strand.
AACAGTTTTCAAATGTAATTTAATATCCTACATATCTACTAAAATTAGGCAGATTTTAATTAGCCTTTGGTAGATCTGCTTCCCTACATAAAAATGAAAGTAACTTTGTGTGTGTGTGTGTGTGTGTTACAGGACATGGTATGGATGATGCCCGTGTCACCCGAGCCATTTCTCTGTGTAAGAAAGTTGTCAGCAGCTTCTCCTACAGCTGGAAGAAAAGAAGAGACCTGGCTGAAGTGCAAATCCAACTAAGTCTTCCAAGTCACCAGCTCATCACAGAGACAGCCACTCGCTGGGGATCAAGGCTGCTAATGATAGATAGGGTTCTAGAGCAGGAAAGAGCCCTTTCCAAAGTGCTTTCTGCTGACATGAAAACCAGGCCTCTTGTTCCTACCTGGCAAGACATAGAGGTTCTTGAAGCAGTTCAGAAAGCCCTGAAACCTCTACAGGATTTCACTGATGCTCTTTCAGGTGAAGACTACGTGACCCTGTCTTATGTCAGGCCGGTGCTACACCTTTTTAACACAAGTCTTCTGGCACCTGGAGAGGGGGAGAGTGCTCTCTGTACATCCATCAAGACCAGCATTGTGGATTACCTCAACAAAAAATTTGCAGACCCACCCACCAGTGACCTACTGGACACTGCTACTTTTGTCGATCCACGCTTCAAGGCCAAATACATCCCGAGTGAGAAAATGGATGCACTAAAACATAAAGTTATCTTTGAGGCAGAGTCTCTGCTCAGGTATCATGACAGATGTTCGTCTGACCTGCCTTCCTCCAATGCACATGAATCTGCAGATCTACAAGAAGCAGCAGTGGCAGGAGCAGTCCCAGCAAAAAAGAAGAAATCACTGGCAAGTTTCTTCCAGCACAACACAATTACGAGCACCACTTTCACATAGAGGGAGGCAATAGAAAGTGAACTTTCTAGTTACCTGTTTGCAGTTTCTGTAGAAAGTCATGCTGACCCTCTCAAATGGTGGAATGAGAGGAAGACTCAGATGGGTGTGTCCTCGTGAGTGAACGCTGGCTCGTCTTGCAGCCGCTGCTCCTTGAATACTTTCTCGTTTTTAAAGATTTTTTAGTATTTTTTAGTAATTTTATCATCTGAAGACTTTGCCTTTGTTATCTATGAGCTGTTCGCTCGGTAAATTTGACTGTTGATTCAGTAGCTGCCTGATTTGTCTGAACGAAGACAATCAGCCTACCTGCTGACATGTCCCCGGCAACTATTTGGGCCTACTATGTGTGGCTTGTACTAGCCTGGATTGTCCTGTTTTTGGTCCACCACCCAACGACAGCAATACTTCAGTACTCTGCCACTGAGCTTCATAAGCTCCGTTTACATCTACATGGGCCACCACCACCAGCTCTGTTCCTACACCGAGACATCTTCTACCAGCCACGTCGGAAATACACTCACCGAGGCTCTCGCCGGACCTTCTGCTGTGACGGACCCAACTCCATTGGATCCATCTGGTCAACAGTTCGCCGTCCACCGAGGAGCACCGGTCGCCGCGCTGACCACAGTGTGTTGGCCCGCTTAGCTCGGTCAGCTAATGCCGCCGTCAACCACACTAAAACCATCAACTTTGGTCTCTTCAACATCCGCTCGCTGACGAGTAAGGAAAGTCTCGTGCAGGATATCATCTCAAATCGTGAGTTGGACTTTCTATGTCTCACTGAAACGTGGCAACAGCCTAACGACTTTACTTCACTCAACGATGCTACCCCTCCGGGGTTTGTTTACACCGCGCTTCCTCGTGAGTCTGGACGAGGAGGAGGTCTCGCGATAATCTACCGCGAGAAGTGGAGGGTAGCCCCCGTAACTGTTCCTGTCTGTCAGTCATTTGAAGCAACTGTATGTCAGCTCTCTGGACCAACTCCCACTATTATTGCTGTTTTATATCGACCCCCAAAACATAACAAAGATTTTATGACTGAACTTGCAGAATTTCTGATGCATCTCTCCACAGTTTCACCAAATATAATACTTTTGGGCGATTTTAATATTCATTTTGATAATGATAATAATCCTCTTACCAAAGACTTTATATCCTGCTTGGACAGTTTTGGACTACAGCAATATACTAATTTTCCTACACATATTAAAGGACATATTCTGGATTTAATCTGCTGCTCTGGTGTTAAACCTGTTGACTGTAAAGCTGTTTCCTTCCCTTTTTCAGATCATATGTTTTTATCATTTGGAGTTAATATTTCTCTGTCTAAATCTAACCCCCCACGTACTATAACTTTTCGTAAAATTAAGGACATTAACTTGGATAATTTATCATCTAGTATCAGTAATCTTCCCAGTGCTGACCAGTCCACACCCGATGAACTGCTCTCACATTATAACAAATGCCTTCAGAACCTTTTAAACAACCTTGCTCCACTTAAAACCAGATCTGTTTCATTCACTCATACTGCACCTTGGTTTACTTCCACCCTTAGACAGTTGAAAGCAAAAGGACGTCAACTTGAAAGACTCTACAGGAAAACTGGTCTCACTGTGCACAAAGACATGTATTCAAATCACATTCTTCACTACAAAGAATCAATTTCTACAGCCAAATCCATTTATTATTCCAATTTAATCAGTTCAAATGAGGGTAATTCCAAGGCCCTCTTCTCCCTACTTACAAATATTACAAAACCGCCTGATTCACTTCCTCCTCATTTATATTCCTCTGATTTTTGTAACATTTTGGTATCATTTTTTTCTTCAAAAATAACACAGATCCACCAACAATTGTTGCCCACTATGGCTTCAATGTCATCTGTTACAGTTCCAGCTGCCCATAATTCACTTTCTGTGTTTACTCTCCCCTCAATCAATGACATCTCCAAACTAATTCAAAAATCAAAATCTTCAACCTGTCAATTAGATCCCCTCCCTACTGCTCTGGTCAAAGCTACTCTTCCCTCTCTGTCCCCTTTCATTACAGATATTATACATTCTTCCCTTACCACTGGTGTTGTTCCCCTTGCTCTCAAAACTTGCACGCTAGCACTTTGAGATTTTTATTAATGAAAAGTGCGGTATAAATTGAATTTATTATTATTATTATTATTATTAAAACAGCTGCTGTAACTCCAATACTCAAAAAACCTGGTTTAGATCCAAATGATCTCAATAATTTTCGCCCCATTTCAAATCTTCCATTCATCTCCAAAATTCTTGAAAAAACAGTAGCTGCTCAACTTCATGCTCATCTGTCTTGCAATAATTTATATGAACAATTTCAATCTGGTTTCCGTCCGCTCCACAGTACTGAAACTGCACTCATAAAAATCACCAATGACCTTCTCCTCGCTGCCGACTCTGGTTTATTATCCATTCTCCTTCTGCTTGATCTGACTGCGGCCTTTGACACAATTTCACACAAAATTCTTCTGGACAGACTTTCCTCTCTTGGCATTGTAGATACACCTCTCAACTGGTTCCATTCATACCTTTCTGGCCGCACTCAGTTTGTTCAATTAAAATCATCCACGTCTCATCCTGTTTCCGTTACCTCAGGTGTTCCACAAGGCTCAGTCCTGGGACCCTTATTGTTTATCATTTACCTTCTCCCTCTTGGTTTCATTTTTCGCAAATATCATATTCAGTTTCACTGCTACGCGGATGACACCCAACTCTATCTTTCAACCAAACCTAATTCTGCACTTCCACCTTCGTCCCTCACTGATTTGCTACGCGGATGACACCCAACTCTATCTTTCAACCAAACCTAATTCTGCACTTCCACCTTCGTCCCTCACTGATTGTCTGCTTGAAATAAAATACTGGTTCACTTTAAATTTTCTTAAACTAAATTGCAATAAAACAGAACTTCTTTTAATTGGAACTAAATCAATACTAAACAAACTTCATAGCTTCTCCATTCCAGTTGATAACACTTCCATCTTTCCCTCCCATCAGGTTAAGAGTCTGGGTGTCATCTTTGATAGCACCCTCTCTTTCTCTTCCCATGTCAATAATATCACTCGGTCAGCCTACTTTCATCTTCGAAACATTAATCGTCTCCGTCCTTCCCTCACTCCTCACTCCACTGCTGTTCTGGTTCACAGTCTAGTCACCTCTCGTTTAGATTATTGTAATTCTCTTCTTTTTGGCCTACCCCAGAAAACCCTTCGTAAATTACAACTGGTCCAAAATTCAGCTGCCCGTATCATTACACGGACCCCCTCAATCCATCACATCACACCTGTTTTAAAACAGCTTCATTGGCTTCCCATCCCATATCGCATCAATTACAAAATACTCCTCCTTACATTCAAAGCTGTCCACAACCTTGCTCCTCCATACCTTTCAGACATTATTCACATTGCTACACCTGCTCGTACCCTCAGATCCTCTTCTTCCATCCAGCTCATTGTTCCCATTGCCCGTCTTGTTACTATGGGGAGCAGAGCATTCAGCTGCTCTGCTCCCCAGCTCTGGAACTCACTCCCACCTGATATTCGCAACACAGACTCATTGCCACATTTCAAAGTCAAACTCAAAACTCACCTGTTTAAAGTAGCCTATGCATGATAACAATTGCATTGTCTTATTTTTTATTTTATTTTTTATAATTCATTTTACTTGTTTTTTCTATGTTTTTAATGTGTCTGGTTTATTTTTATTTTATTTTTTATGATTGACAATGTAAGGTGACCTTGAGTGCCAAGAAAGGCGCCTACAAATAAAATGTATTATTATTATTATTATTAATGAACATTAATTTGCCTATCCTGCACTGAGCTGCCTGGCCAAGAAATATCTTTGTGTCCCTGCCAACAGCTCACCTTCTGAAAGGATTTTCAGTTGTAGTGGGAACATTGTAAGCTGCCAAAGGGCATCGCTAAAACCCGAAACTGTTGACAGACTAGTTTTCCTGGCACAAAATCTGTAAAATGTTCAGTTGTTGGCCTGGTTGTGTTCTCATTTTGTTTTTATTTTACATTTGCACATAAAAGATGCACTGGCAAAAGGATGTAATTAAGTTTATTGAATTCAGTCTGAGGCAGCACGGTGGCACAACTGGTAGAGCTGCTGCCTCTCAGCGAGAAGGTTGCCGGTTCAAATCCCGGTCCGGGGGCCTTTCTGGGTGGAGTTTGCATGTTCTCCCCGTGCATGCGT
>JBBPBX010054120.1:0-23588 GCA_038048925.1 Garcialebias charrua
ATATATATATATATATATATAAATAAGACACACACACCTATATTATATATATATATATATATATATATATATATATAAATAAATAAACACAACACACACCTATATTATATATACAGTATAAATAAATATACACACACAGCATACATATATAGGTGCGTGTGTTTATTTGCCAGTTATGCACGAAAATATTAGTATCATTTAATCACTGACTACATAAAATCATAACACTAAAAGCTGTCTCTTAAATCATACCTGGTGTTCTCGATCCTCTGGAGGATACAGAGTCTTTTTTCAGGTGGTTTCTCGTAGCCCAGCCACAAAGAAGGATGCAGGTTTTTGTTTTCGGAGCATGTTCAACACACACTAGTTGCAGCCACAAATTCAGCTTCGTCTGATTATTCTTACAGCCACGAACAGCGCAACAGGTACCCGAGCTCCGCAAGGACATCTTCGTGACAATATTAGCTCAAAATAACAGAAAACAGAACTTTAACAGAACTTCAACGACGCGTGCAGATTAGCAGGTAAACAACGAGGAGCCAATACAGAAATTCTACTTCCGGGGTCAAACGGAAGTAGGACACATAATCGCTTCTACAGTGACACCCTCAGGAATAAGGTGGATAAACCAGGCTTAAGTCTTAAGAGTGTTTTTATTGGGTTTATTTCAAACAATGTTAAGACAATCACAGAATGTGATTGAACACAAGTGCTCTTTGAAGCTGGATCAGAAAAGTATCGGCAGGTTGGTTCTGATACCCGATACAGGTAGTCCCCGATTTACGAGCGAGATCCGTTACAACGAGGCGCTCGTAAACCGGAAATCTCGTATTTCGGAACGGCCGCCATTTCTCTCGTAAATCCGGAATTTCGCTCGTAAATTGGAACGGTTTTCGCTAGCGCGACTAAAAACACTCTATTTTCATCCAAAAACTGCTTATGAGTGCATAAAAATGATCGGAAACGTGTGTTCATATGCTTAACTAACTAACTGTGGTGAAAAAACACATGAAAACTCAGTATTTTTTTCGTTTTTTCCAAAAATTCGCAGCTCGTAAGTCTGGAACCTCGCAGATCAGAGCGCTCGTAAATCGGGGACTACCTGTATATATATATATACATACATTATATATATATATATACATATATATATATATATATATATATATATATATATATACTACACGCATACATAGAGCGGTGGTGGAATGCATCACGAGCAACGATTCCAGCCACAGGCAGGAGGTGGAACACCTCGAGAGCTGGTGCAAGGAGAATAACCTTCACATTAATGTGATGAAGACAAAGGAGATGGTTGTGGACTGCAGAAGAAACAAAATCACCTAACACCCCCTCACGAACATAGGAGAATCTGCAGGCAAAATGGTCTCCAGCTACAAGTATTTGGGTATGCAGCTGGGGTAACAACACTACCAGCCTGATCAAGAAAGCTCATCAGAGACTCCACTTCCTCAGGTGGCTGAGGTGAGCTGGTCTGGGAAGCTCAGTCCTCACCTCCTTCTACAGGTGTGCAGTGGAGAGCACCCTGTGCTCCAGCATCAACGTGTGGCATGGAGGCTGCACAGTTGCAGAAAGAAAAGCTTTACAGAGAGTGGTGAAGGCTGCACAGAAGATGTTGGAGTCAGTCTCCCCACCATCACAGACATCTACACCTCCGTATGTAGGAAGAGGGCTACCTGCATCATGAAGGACCCCACTCACCCAGCACTCACACTTTTTGCCCGGCTCCCCTCAGGGTGGAGGTTAAGGAACATTAAGTGTAGAACCACTAGACTGAGGAACAGCTTCTACCCTGAGGCTGTTAGACTCTTGAATATCTAACCAAGATAATCACTGTGAAAAATCACATCATGTTGCTGCTGATCTGTTTCATGTTGTTGCTGATCTGTTTCATGTTGCTGTGTTCATTCGTGCTCATCTGTTCACACAGACTCATGTTCATGCTGCTGTTCGGTGTATTGTGTTTATTGTTTTTATGCTATTTGCGCTTAGTGTGTATTTAGTTGATATTTTTCTTAGTTCACATCTTAGATCTTATTACAGTTTTTCTTATACATTTTGTTGTTGGATGTAACTGGGACCCTGTGTGCATGATTTTGTTCCACCACATGCACCACATGTAGTGCGAACGACAGTAAAGAATCTCTGACTCTGACTCTGACATGCTTGTAGTCTAAGTAATTTATTGGATTCCATGAGTTTCATGGTCATGAGGTCTAACAGAACGAATCCATTGTCAGAAGTAAACGTACAAGTGCAAATGTAAACATACATTTCTAAATGGTGAAGGCCTAGGACAAACTCATCTTATTCATCATGATTGACTGCAGATGATACTTTCTGATTCTGAGCATGAAAAGGATGTGTTTTTGTTTGTTGGACAAGACCCTTTGGACTGACCAATACAAAAAAACAACAACAAACAAACAAAAACAAAAACATTGGAAAGTTCGAAGAAATGAAGACCAGAGTAGAGCTGTAAATTTATACAAAATTGGAAAATCTTTTGGATACTTAGTACTTTAATTGTTGTCTATTGTAATATTCAATTCGTCTACATGGAACAAGCAGGACTTAAAACTTGTGCTGGAACCAGCCTACAAGGAAGATTTTTCCCATTCCGGATTCAGCTTTTTGGTTCTTGTCAGAGGACTATCAATATACAGTATTTGGCCTATTCACAGATACTGTAGTGTGATTAAGGGTTGAAATACTTGTTCAGTGACTTTTCACAATATATTCTTAATTAGTAGTTTACAACTATAAGGCTATTTATTATTTTCAGTAATGGTATTGACTCACAGTTTTACTGTTACTTAAACTTTTAATCATCATCTTCTGTCACATTTGTTTTATGTGAGGATTTCCTTCAATACTTATGTTTTGTGTACTGGCAGAAAACGACCCTTTTTTAGGTTGTATGTTGTTACTATAATTCCCATTTGTCTAAACTTCTGCACTGTAGGTCAAGAAACAACAGCTAATCAACTATCATTCTGCGTCATGGAACTTGGACGACATCCTGAAATTCTGGAGAAGTATGAGATAATAACCTAGCTGTTGTTTGTTTGGTATGTAGTTAGTGAAGAATGGTTTCTGAAGTTGAATTTTTACATTTCAGAGTGAGGAAAGAAGTGGACGATGTGATTGGAATGAAACAAAACGTTAGCTATGATGACCTCGGGAAACTGACCTACCTCTCACAGGTACATATCATAAATATGAACATTTGTATTTAGTGCTGGTGAAGATTCTCAGTCATCCAGGACATGATAAAATCAAAAAGGCGTTCAATACAAGATCAACTGGACTTTATTTGTTGAACAAGATGTTTCGCTTCACATCCGAGGAGCTTTATCAATTCAATGAAACAGACTGTGTGTGCGTGGAGTTATAACAGTGAGTCACGCACCAACATACCGGGTATGTAAATTTCAAACTGAGGTAACACATACATGTAAATTGACAGATCACACCTTAACAGTGGGGGTTCCCTTTACCTTGAAATTTGTATTTAGTGTCCTGACTGATGTTTATCCTCATGTTCATTCCTGCAGTATCTGTTACAAATTCATCAATCCATCCATCCATTATCTTTTACCCGCTTCTTCCATTTTGGGTCACGGGGGTCGCTGGTGCCCATGTCCAGCAATCACTGTGCGATGGGCGGGGTACACCCTGGACAGGTTGCAAGTCCATCACAGAGCCACATAGAGACAAACAACTATTCACTCTCTCACTCACACCTAGGGACAATTTAGAGTTACCAATCAGCCTAACATGCATGTTTTTGGTCTGTGGGAGGAAACTGGAGTACCCGGAGGAAACCCACACATGCACGGAGAGAACATGCAAACTCCACCCAGAAAGCCCCCGGATTTGAACCAGGGACCAGCTTGCTGAGAGGCAGCAGCTCTACCAGTTGTGCCATCATGCTGCCCGTTACAAATTCAATCAGACCATTTTATTCTATTTCAACAATTTGATTTTACTCTGATCTTCTAGTTCAGAGTTCTTTATGAACGTGTTTATTGTTGTATAAGGAACAACTATTATAGGCCTCCCATTGTAAACCTCCCACAGGTGCTAAAAGAGACACTGAGACTCTACTCAACTGCTCCTGGAACAGTTCGTCAAATTGATGAAGACATGGTGATTGGTGGTGTCCATATACCCGCGGGAATTGGCTGTATGGTGAGTTTATTTTTTTTACATTCTAAAGCACAAAGTGATTGTCTGATAAATAAACCTACACAGTCACTGAGATTTTTACCGGAAATTACTATTTTTTTTATATTCAGTTTAACTCCTTTGTAACTGGGAGAATGGAGAAATTCTTCAGCGACCCACTGACATTTGATCCAGACCGATTTCACCCAGACACTCCCAAGTAAGTAAAACTGAAAGTTATGCACCATAACTCATGTTCCCTGAAGGAAGGGAACGAAGTGCAACATACTTAATATGGTAAATTGCACTCCCGCGCGATTACCTGAAGGAATACATTCACGCCTTTTACGGCAGGGGGCGTCACCCCGCGCCAGAGGTACCACCTTGTAGGTACTTAAGCGACTGATGCCCCCTTCAACTTTCTCCAAAATTGCACTTCACCGAGCTTTCAGCATTGAAAAGGGTCAGTTATGTTGCACCTCGTTCCCTTCCTTCAGGGAACATGAGTTATGGTGCATAACTTTCAGTTCCCTTTCAGTTTGGTCTCTCGGTGCAACATACTTGCTATGGGAACGTAATTCATTCACGCCCTTTAAATGCTCAGTAAAATGCCTGTTAGTGTGAACGTCTACCTTTGACCAGAAGGCCTCTCAAAGCTACGTTCTATTGTGCATTAGAAAGAACAAGTGACATCACACGCGGTAACATCCAAACTGTAGTACTTTGCAAAAGTGTTTAATGAGCTCCAGTTCACAGCAGCGCAAATGTCTGCAACTGGCACACCCTTGAACAATGACCAAGAAGTGGCCAAGCCCCTAGTTGAGTGAGCATGCACTCCAGGGGGCACTTGTTGACCTTTGCTACTGTACGCCCTTTTAACAATCTCCGTCACCCAATGTGAGAGGCACTGTCTTGATAGGGCCTTTCCTGTAGCAGGTGCGGCAAAGCGGATGAACAGTTGGTTTGTTTCCCTCCATTCGGTTGTTCTCTGTATGAAAGTGCGTAAAGCTCTCACAGGACAGAGAACCTTTAGTCTCTCCTGTTCCTGAGTAAGGACAGGGCAGGTGGGAAGGAGGAGAGGTCAAAGTCTAGACTCCTATGGTTGAAGGTCAAGACCTTGGGAGTATAAGCGGGATTAGGCCTTAGGGTGACCTTTGACCCGTCAGGGGCGAATCTGGTACATAACGGATATACAGATAGAGCGTGGAGGTCACCCACGCGTTTCGCCGAGCAAATAGCCAACAGAAGAGCAGTTTTATAAGATAGAAGGTCTATCTTAATCTCACTCAAAGGCTCGAATGGCGGGTCGCAAAGAGCCCCCAAGACCAGGCCCAGATCCCAACCAGGGGTCAAGGTCCTGCTGGGTGGTTTGGTCCGAAGCACCCCTTTCATATATCTCATTATGATTGGATGTGCACCAGGGGTCCTGTGTCCCCAGCCCTCGTGACAAGCAGAGATAGCTGCAAGGAACACTTTAATCGTTGAGTAAGAACGACCCTTTTCCAGTAGATCCTGAAGGAATGTTAGTAGTTGAGCCAGGTCGCAAGCATAAGAAAGAATATTTCTTTCTGAGCACCAGGCTTCGAAGATGCGCCACTTCTGTGCGTATAGAGACTGTGTTGACCCGGCACGGGCATTTTGTATGGTTTTTACCACATTCTCTGGTAGGCCCGAAGCCATCAGCCTGTCTTTCTTAGCTAACAGGCTGGAATTAATTCCAGTTCCTGGCCTAAGCAGCTGGACTGCGACTTCCTGTGTGAGACTTTGAAGGCCAACCAGGTTGGGAAGGGGGCCTCCACATTGCTGTGTTAACAGATTGCACTGGGTGACAGTGAAAATGTCTCAATACTCATTCATTTACAAGATGGCTGCCGCAAGCAGACGTCCGAAGGAACGTTGCGCTTAAAGGGAGCTACTGTTGTAATAATTTGCACAAGCAAACCAATTTTCATGTTAAATAAACTCTAAACTTAACTTTAACGTCCAATATAAGACAAAGGTTAAACGTGGACTATTGCCTTGCCTGACCGGAGTTGTCTTGTGGACCGGATTGCTATCTTTCAGCGGGTCTAGGGCCCCGGTGCTCGGGTGCCGGACTTGGGCGCTGTGACCGCGGAAACACGACAGGAGCACGATTGCAGCTGGAGCACGACGGCTACTGGAGCACGACTGAAGAACGACTGCTGTCGCGGGGTCGGCGAGCCTCCTGACTACGCCTTGGACTTCGGCTAACTAGCAGTGAGCTAACCGCTCAGCTAGCTCCTCCGAACAGAGGGAGCGGCGGACTGGTGAGCCCCTTGACCAGGCCTTGGCCTTCGGCGAGCTAGCGTGGAGCTAGTGTGGAGCTAAAACGTTAAGCTTCCCCCACCGAGCTAAGGGAGCGGCGGTGGTGTGGCAGCTGTGTGGACGCTCGGCTGACTAGCCGCGGAGCTAACCGTTAAACTAGCTCCATCGAGCAAAGGGAGCGGCGGTGGTGCAGCTGCTGCGAGGACGTTCTCCTGCGGTTGGACCTGCTCTACACGGCCGTGGCGGAGGCGGGTTTGTCGAGCTTGGCTGTCCCTCCATCAGTATGTGCGATTAGCTTTAAGCTGATACATTCACCCCTGTAAGAGGCACTTTGCTGAAATATGGCTGGTAAATCAAGAAGAGACAAACAAGCTCTTAGTGAAACTAACTCAGGAGATGAGAAAGTTAATTCTCAATAGTCCAGGTATCAAATCCGCTCATTCTCAATCAGTTCATCTGGACAGTTTCTTTTTAGTAGAAACGTTTCACCCTCACTCCAGAGGGCTTCGTCAGTCAGAGTAGTCCAAAGCAAACTGAAGCTACCCCACCAAGTAAACAACTTAAGTGGACCAACCAGTTTGCTGTAGCCAAGATGGTTTCTGGGGGCTTGTCCCTCGTCGACTCCTCCCAGGCAGGCAGACATGTCCAAAGTGGTTCAAGACAAGAAAGTTAATTCTCAATAGTCCAGGTATCAAATCCGCTCATTCTCAATCAGTTCATCTGGACAGTTTCTTTTTAGTAGAAACGTTTCACCCTCACTCCAGAGGGCTTCGTCAGTCAGAGTAGTCCAAAGCAAACTGAAGCTACCCCACCAAGTAAACAACTTAAGTGGACCAACCAGTTTGCTGTAGCCAAGATGGTTTCTGGGGGCTTGTCCCTCGTCGACTCCTCCCAGGCAGGCAGACATGTCCAAAGTGGTTCAAGACAAGAAAGTTAATTCTCAATAGTCCAGGTATCAAATCCGCTCATTCTCAATCAGTTCATCTGGACAGTTTCTTTTTAGTAGAAACGTTTCACCCTCACTCTAGAGGGCTTCGTCAGTCAGAGTAGTCCAAACTCAGGAGATGTTGATGACATTAAGAAATCATTAAATTTCATGAGCTCCGAACTCGTGAAGAGCAGAAGGAGCAGCAGAAGCTCCTCACGACCTTGGTTGATGAAATAAAACAACTGAAATCGCAACTGAGTCTTAAGGATAAAAAAATTATCGAATTAGAGGAAAAAATCGATGTCTTGGAACAAAATTCAAGACAAGAAAATATAATAATAACTGGACTGGAAATCAAAAATCGATTATATTCCAAGGTAACAGCAAACGAGGAGATAACCGAAGACTCATCACCCCAAGAAATGAGAACTCTTGAAGAACAGGTGGTGTCGTTCCTGCAGGACAAAGACATTGACATCGCTGACGAGGACATTTCCATATGTCACACTCTTCCTAGTAAAAAAGGAACCTCCAAGCCAGTAATTGTGCTTAGATTGATTTCAAGAAAGATAAGAAATAAAATAATTGTGCAAGCCAAAAAATTAAAAGGAACGAATGTGTACATAAATGAACATCTGACAAAAAAAAAAAACGGAATGATTGCAAGGGAAGCAAGACAATTAAAAAAAGCAAAACAAAATTGTTTCCACATGGACGAGAAATGGCAGAATATGGATTAAAGTGCATGATGGCTCACAACCAAAAATAGTGAAAGACTTAATTGACTTGGAAAACATGTAGAACTAAGATGGAGTTGATTAACATTGATCCAGAAATATTTCAAAACAACATCTACATAACAAAGATTATGATGAAGATATACACAAATTATGATAGAATCTGAGAAATCAGAATTTAAAATTTATGATATTGAAGATGAAACAGATAAAAATTTATTTCCAGCTTCAACTGAAATCAAATTCATAACTCCGAATCAGTTTAGTGACATGAAAATCACAAATGATGGTCTTTCAATTATTCATTTCAATTGCAGAAGTTTGAATGCCAATATAACCAAGATAACAGATTATTTAAACAACTTCAATAAAACTTTCACAATAATTGCATTATCAGAAACATGGTTAACCGATGATAACATAAATATTGCCCATATAGAGGGATACGAATTATTTTACATGAATAGAATTAAGAAAAAAGGTGGTGGGGTTGCCTTATTTGTTAGTAATGCCCTAAAATGTAGATTAAAAAGTGACATGTCCTTAGTGGTGGATAATTTGATGGAAATAATAACTATTGAAATTGTAAATGAGATAGACAAAAACCTCACAATAAGCTGCGCTTATCGATCGCCTGGTTCAAATATTGAATGTTTTACTGAAAAAATCACGGAGTTACTAGCTAAAAATAGTAACAAACCTATCTTTCTGTGTGGTGACTTCAATATTGACCTGGGAAACAAGGCAAATTCAGATAACATTATTGAATTTATAAATTCAATGTATAGTTTTAACTTATTTCCATTGATATTAAACCCTACTAGGATAACAACGTATAGTTCTACAATAATTGACAATATTTTCACAAATCTATCAAAGGATAACTTAAATAGTGGTATTATGTTAGCCGACATGAGTGATCATTTACCAATTTTCACAATTTACAATAAAGAAGCCTGTAAAACAAAACAAACTCATAAAAAATCAGTTAAAAAAACAATAATAAATACATCAAAAAAAGCTGTTGATAGATTAAAGGTTGATTTAATTAACCAAAAATGGAATGATGTATATGTAACAGATGTCAATAAATCATATGATGAGTTTATAAACATTTTGAATGGCTTGTACAAAAAAAATTGTGTACTAAATACCAATATGAGGAAACGTACCATGGACCAACCATGGATGACGACAGGTCTAAGAAATGCTTGTAAAAAAAGAATTACCTGTATTCTTGTTTTCTAAAATGCAGGACTCCAGAGATGGAATATAAATACAAAAAATATAAGAATAAACTACTAGCAATTATAAAGAAACAAAAAAAAGGATTAATATAGTGGACTCCTACATAAAAAAATGGAGATATGAAAGGTACTTGGAAAGTACTAAATAGTGTTTTGAATTAGCCTGGTTGAACCAGACCCTGTCCTTCACTTTGCTTCGGAAGGGAAATGAGAATTGAGCGGAGCTGTGCAGGAAGGCGAGGGCCAGGCTAGTTTTGAATAAACAAAACACCAAATCCAGCTTGCCACAGTATTTTAAGAAAAACAATATTGATATAAATGATGCAGATTCTATTGCAAACGGATTTAATAACTACTTTGTGAACGTGGGACCAGACCTTGCCAACAATATTCCACAAGTTGACGTAAATGTGAAATATCAAGTCGATGGTTGTGTTGAAACAATGTTTCTTCACAAAATTAATAAAGACGAAATATTGAAGGTGGTTGATAATTTTTCAGAAAAGAGATCTAGGGACTGGATTGATATGGATATGGCGGTTGTTAAATCCATAATAACTCAAGTAATAGAACCCTTTACTTATATATGTAATCTGTCCCTATCGGAGGGTATTCCCAGATAACATGAAGATAGCAAAGGTTATCCCTATCTTTAAAAATGGTGACAAAAGTGCTTTTGAAAATTATAGACCAATATCGTTATTACCACAATTCTCCAAAATTTTAGAAAAACTTTTTGCAAATCGATTGGGAAAATTTCTTACCAAAAATCACATATTGAGTGATAGCCAATACGGATTTAGATCCAAACATTCCACATCCATGGCCCTAACTGAATTAACCGAAAAAATCACCACAGCCATCGACAAAAAACAACACTGTATAAGTCTGTTTATTGATTTAAGAAAAGCTTTTGACACAATTGATCATACCATCCTTACTGATAAACTGACCAGATATGGTATTCGAGGACGAGCACTTCAGTGGGTTTCTAGTTATTTAAAAAACAGAAAGCAGCATGTGCATATAGATGACGTACGATCAAATCTCTGCGAAATTACATGTGGAGTACCACAGGGCTCGATTCTTGGACCTATGTTATTTATATTGTATGTAAACGACTTGGTAAAGGTGTCAGGTCTCTTAAATTGTATTTTATTTGCAGATGATACAACTTTTCTTTATTTTGGTAATGATTTAAAACAAATGACTGAGTTGTTATCAACAGAATTCGTCAAAATACAAGACTGGTTTAAATTAAATAAGCTATCTTTAAATCTTGCTAAAACAAATTATATGTTATTTACCAAGAAAAAGAAATTTTTGGATTTTTCTTTTAGTATTGATGGTATTGAAGTAAAAAGAGTGAGCGAGGTGAAGTTCTTGGGTGTATTAGTTGATGATAAACTTTCCTGGAAACCGCATATTAACTCGATCAAAACCAAGTTAGCTAGATCAAATGGTGTGTTGTACAAAGTCAAGGATTTATTTAATGCCAAAGCGTTGTATTTATTGTACAATACAATTTTTTTACCACATCTAATTTACTGTGTTGAAGTCTGGGGGAAGGCATGCAAGACCATAACCATGCCCGTTTTTATTCAACAAAAACGAGCAGTGAGGATAATTACATGTAAACCATACCGTCACCCATCAAATATATTATTTGAACAACTTAAATTGTTAAAATTTTATGATTTGGTGAACTATAATATACTACTATTAATGTACAAAGCACAAAATGCCTTACTTCCCCCAAATATTCAAAAACTTTTTATAAAGAGACTGAGTTCTTATAATTTGAAGGGAACTGCGATTTTTGTTAAATCCCAATATCGCACCAGCTTAAAGGGACGCTCAATTTCCATTCAGGGAGTTGATCTGTGGAATAATTTGGATAATGATACAAAATATGCTGGATCATTGTCTGTGTTCAAGAAAATTGTTAAATCTAAGATGCTGACAAAATACAAAAACGCATAAAAATGTTGTTTTATTGTATATTGTATTGTAAAAAATTGGACTGATTATTGGACTGAATTTATTAGACTGATTATGAAGTTGATATGTTATTTATTTACTTATTGAGAAATGGTCCCCCATCGGGGACTCTGTTTTTGTTATTACAGATTAATTTGCTCGTGTAATTGAGAAAAAAAGGGGCAGTTCAAATAAGATTTTTTCTTCTCACTGCCTCCTTTCATTTTATGTTCATTTTTTTTTCTTATTTTTCCAAAAAAAATTAATTCATACTGTATGTAAAGTTATTTTTTTGTATTGAATGTAAAATGAATAAATAAATAAACTAAACTAAACTAAACTGATCGAGTCTCCTCGAAGACAGATGAAGTCTATTAATTTTATTAGATTGAGTCGGAACAGGAAAGCTGTTATTTCCCTCCAAAATAGGATTTATTGGATTGAGAGGCTGCTGTTTTTGTAAACAAACAGATCTCCTGACTCCAATTGGTGTCTCACCCAGTGGGATACTGTTGTTTGTGAGCACGTCTGATGCAGCTATGTGAGGAGAGTCACATGCTGTTTGTTTACCGCTCGAGTGTTGCATGTCCTCTATGAATAAAAAAGGGGCAGCTGCAACATGTGAACGTGGAGATGGTCCTTTGTGACCGGCAGACATAGGGCCAGTTTACACGGCGCGTATTTTGAGTGTAACCGCTACTTTCTCTTTGCGTCTTTGCTTATCGCCTACACGACGCTGCTGGCCCCCCTCTTTGACTCCGATACTTTTCTGATCCTGCTCTCAAGGTGGAAGTTTTTCGCTGACCCCCCGTTGATAATGTAAACATCTCCCGTGGAGCTTTTGTGTCAACCACATGCACGCAGCACGCACGCGCAGACAGCCGGCATTTTAACAATGGCGGTGGACTGGACAGTGGACACACGCACCACTTTCTGAACTATAGCTGATGGAATATATTTTGATTCTCATATTTAATTATTCTACACCTTACCTGCATCTGTGTTGGAAGAGAGCCAGCTGCCTGGATCCAGTTGTCGCTGTTAACGAGGCAGTCGGACATTTCACGTGTCACGCTGCACTATAACATACTAAATGTGCTATATATTAACAGTTTAACAATAATAAACAGTATTTATGTTAGCGTGGGAGATATTTAAATTTATCTGAGCTAAATGAAGCTATCTGGACTCGTTACGTCATGCCTAACATGCTGCTGAAAATGAAGACACCAGGTTGATTTTTAATTTATTTATTTATTCAACACCACAAACTCATGTCACAAACACTGAGAATTAAATTGAACACTTTTAAAAACACGTTAACCGAACTTTAATGAACTGGACTCTGTTGTTTTCATCCTGGTGGAAACTGGACCCACATCCGAACCGCCGGTCCGCTTCGTGGAACAGCTTCGACCTCGCAGGAAAAAAATAAAAATAAAACCTCAGTTGGTTGTTCTGTGATCGAACTAAACACAAGGAAACATTATTAAGAACATTGTTTACCTTGTAGCGCTGCTGGAAATCAGCTGATTCTCACGGACTAAAGTCAGACATGTTGACTCGGTTCCGGTCCAGTCCAGGTGTGCAGCTTGTTAGATGAAGCAGGTCCCACTTGTTGTCAAATCTGTTGACTCTTATCCAAAATCCAGCTTTAACTTGTTGTTAATTTGTTGACAACAACTTGTAGTTAGCTGATTTTAGCCAGAGAGGAAAACAGACGAGGCAACTGCTCTGTTTACCTCAGGAAACGCATGCGCAGTAGTGATGGTTCCAAAAATCACAGCGCCATCTAACGGCCCAGCATGGAAACTACAGTGAAATCATGAGGACGGGGGAAGGGGGGGGGAGAGAGTCGTATCCACAGAATTCGACCGTGTCAACGCAAAACTTTTGACCTAATTAACATACCCAAAACATCCGTTTCCCCCACACAGTGTCCGTGTAAACAGGGCCTTAAGACGATTTGATAAGGAGCCCAGTTTCCTTCCAAAATCAGGAGGAAAATTCTGGTTTGACCCCGGTCCTTTTACACACACAGTAACATTATCACAGCCACTGTTTTGAGGGTGTGAAAATTATGTCTGCCTTGGGGCACGTGCCCCTTCCCACCTGTCTGCGCGAAAGGTGGAGGGTCTGTTCGCAGACGCCTCTGGGTCTGTCTTCTGGAGACAGGTCCTGAGGCACCCTGCTGGGGCTTATTGAACAGGCTGGCGCCCCATGAGCCGTGAGGGAGGGGGACGTGCCCCCCCCCCCTATAACGGCCGACAGGCCAGAGAGGCCCGTACTGTTGACATTATTTGTGTTGGTGTGTTTTTTATTTTTTGATTGTCAATAAAACAGTGATGTGCTGTTTTATAAGTTTTATTCGTGCTTACGTGCAACGACATACATTATTTGATGTCACTCACAGCAGGGAGAACATAATTTGTGCATGCAACAGGATTATCAGCCATTTGTATTTTGCTACAAATAAAGTCTGAACAAGGTGTGGAAATTCCCGTAACCGCGTGGGCGGGAGGTTGAATAAAATGCAAACGTGGACCTTGTTCATCAGGCACGTTTTTGGCGAGTGTCCCGGTTCGCCGAGGCGGCCCTATGCCTGCTCGCTTGGCATGGGACGAACCTATTTTTACTCCATGCGTGCTCGGAGCGAGGTAGGCTCGGCGGGGGGTCTCTGCCGAGGTTCTTCCTCGTATGCTGTCCGCTTCTGCGGTGGCGCACGCATCGTCGAGCGGTGCCGCGGCTGTGCAGGTCTGCCTGCAGCAGGCTCTCTGGGGGGGGGACGAAACTCAGACAAGGGATACCCACCCTGAGAGCTTCAGCCTGCCTGCACCTTTGGTCCAGCTTGGTCTGGATTCGTTCCAAAGTCTGGCCAAACAGTCCCTCTGCCTCTATCGAGTGGTGGAGAAAAGGCACCTTTCGTCCCTCCAGTAAGTCCAACAGAGTCATCCACAGGTGGCGGATCGCGATGACCACTTCCGCCATACCTCTGCCCTGAGTCACAGTAGCTGTCCCCATCATACGGAGAACGAAGTCTGTAGCTCTGCGAGCTTCATCCAGTAAGTCGTCAGCAGCTTGCTTATCCGAGGTTTCCTGCAGTTGTTGGAGATTTTCTGGGAGGTAAGCCTGCATCACCGTGAACGCATTCATGGTGGGCGCGGCAAGTCCTTGAGCTCTGTAACACTTCTCGAGAAGCGACGCTAAGGATCTACAAGCTTTGCTGGGGAGAGTCGGTTTTGTCCCTGAAGACTTGGGAGCTAGGTGAGACGCCAACGTGTCCTCAATCTGAGGCGCGTTGGCTATTCCCACCTGATCTATGCCTTCCACGTCGAGGAACTGTGAGAGGGGAAGGAGCATGGGCACTCGTTGCTAAGGCCAGGTGTGGGTTAGTTCTGTGAGGAAGTCTGGGAACACAGGCATCCTTTGCCTCGTTGTTGCCTGTTGTTTTGAATAAAAATAGTTACCGGCCAGCCTCCTGACCTGTTGGCGAGTCGGGGGTTCTGGCCAGGGGATGTTCAGCGCATCCGCCGCTCTGTGGCACAGGTCAAACAGCACCGGGATAGAGAAGTCCGTTTCAGGGAGCACAGGTACTGGGGTCCTGGAGAGGTCCTCTCCCGGATCCTCAATTTCGAGTTCTGGTTCCTCCGCCAAAATTTCGCCCGAGGCTGAGATGGAGATCTCGTTTTCATTCATCATGCCTCTGGTGTCGAACTCGACTGATAGGTCCCCCATGGGAGCAAGCGGGTCAGGGTCGTCGCCCCATTCGACGCGCGTGCTGTCGTGTAGAGCCATGTGTTGCTCCGGGATCGGAGTGAGGGTCTCCGTGGTGTTTGGGTCCAGTGGACCAGCTGAGCTTCCCATGGCCTCAGCCACGAGGTCCACCCGATGCCGCAGCACCGCATCCAGCTGCAGTGTGGGCAAGAACCGGGCGCTTCCAGAGCTTGTCTTGCGTGAAATATACCCAGGCAGACTGGACAGGCCTCATGGGTGTCTGTTGCTGCGAGGGGAAAACCACAGCCACTGGGACAGGCGTGCGAGGTTGGGCTCGCCATCCCGCTGGTTTTCCTTTGAAGTTTAGTCCTTCGCTTTCCTTTCTCCGGAGGCATGTCTGAGATAAGGCGAGCGAGACCTTCCAGAATCCTTTTTCTTCTTTTTTGTTCGAGTGTCTCCTCCGTGGTGTCGCTTTCGCTGGCTAGCCCGCTAGGATGTTAGCCGGGGTAGCGGTTGTGGCGCAGTTATAACGTCGTCGAGCGAAGCAACCTGTAGAGAGAGGAGAAGAAAAAACCTCGAAGTTATAGAAATGTGCTGGATTAGCTTTCGCTAGTCCAGCAGTACGCAGGGAAAAAATCTCTGTGCGCTCTGTGCAGGGAGCGAGCTCACCTCAGGTCGAGCGATGTAGCAGCAGAGAAGTCCCGCGAAGAGAGCTAGTTCAGGTGTTTGCGAGGTGAAGGGCAAAAACAGAAAGTTGAAGGGGCGTCAGTCGCTTAAGTACCTAGAAGTCGGTACCTCTGGCACGGGATGACGCCTCCTGCCGTAAAAGGCGTGAATGTATTCCTTCAGGTAATTGCGCGGGGGCGCAATTTCCCATAGCAAGTGTGTTGCGCCGAGAGACCAAACTGAAAGGGAACAAAATGTTTTCATGATGTCAAATTTTAGTCTCTGTGTGACTTTAGAAGACATTATTGTAGCAGATGAAAGGAAATAAACTCCTTTGTTTGTTTTACCAGGACTTATTACAGTTTCCCCTTTTCTCTTGGTCCACGCTCATGCCTGGGGAAGAACTTTGCTGAGGTGGGTGGGATACACACTACACCCATTACCGGTTCATACGGTATGTACAGTGGTGCTTGAAAGTTTGTGAAACCTTTATAATTGGTAATGGATGGTAAATGGAGCTTATTTATCTAGCGCTTTCCAGCCCCCTGTGAGGAGCCCCAAAGCGCTTTACAATACCAACCATCCACCCATTCATTCAGACATTCATACACTGGTAGTGGTAGCCTGCCTTGCAAGGTGCCATCCAGACCTACTGGGAGCAATTTCGGGTTAAGTGTCTTGCCCAGGGATACAACGACACATGGTGGGCGGATGCGGGATTCGAACCTCCAACCTTCCGATCGGGGGTCGACTGCCATTACCACTGTGCCACGGCCGCCCCTAATAATAATAATTGTCTTTATTTCTGTATCAATATGACTAAAACATCATCAGATTTTCACACAAGTCCTAAAGAGAACCCAGTTAAACAAATGAGACAAAAATATTATACTCGGTCATTTATTTGTGAAAATCTGAGGGTTTTAGGTCGAATTTATACAGAAATATGTAATAGTCTAAATGGTTTCACAAACTTTCAAACAAACTTGCAAACACTGCTGTACATCGGCATTGTGAATGGTTAACTTTCTTGTCAGTTATTAAACAAAGTCATCCTGGAGAGACTCTGACTAAACTGTGCCTTCTCTTCTGACAGTGGTCCTAAGAAGAAAACAAAACTTGAAATGTTTCTGTCTGCAAACTGTATATTTTTATAAGTAAGGATTCTCGCTCAACTGCAAAGTAAATTAAAAAAGTTCAAGACAAAAACAACTGGACTTTATTTGTAACAGAAGACGTTTTGTTTCTCATCCAAGAAGCTTTCTCAATTCAACAAGCAGTGAGTGTGGGGTTTAGGTTATAAAGCTGAAATAAGATACACACATACATATGCAGATTGACCTATCACACCTCAAGGCTGGTTTATACTTCTTGTCGCACGTCTTTTACCCCCCGTTGAGTGAAAAAAAAGTTGTGCAACTTCCGTCTGCACTCCCGCTGCGATCCCCCGGTGACAGCCGTCTTGTACATGGCCCCCAGTCAGAACTCCGAGACGCGGAGGTTGCGTTTGTGTTAACCACAGGCATTTTAACTCCTCAGCATGGTGTCTTCCCAAAGAACTGAATGAACGTCAGTCACACGCTAACGCCAAAAATACACTACTTTCGGCTCCACCCCGCTCCGCCTCGCAGGTCGCAGCTGTGCGAGTCCAATTTCCACTTCCTCCGCTCAGCTCAGGTCCACATGGATGCGCCGCTCTGAGACGCATGCGCGGGAATTGCGAGATCGCGCGATAAATCAAGTGATAAATAAGTAAGTCAGAACAAAACAATTCATTCGGTGGAAGAAGGAGAACAACTGTAGATACTGCTGCCTTGATATTCTCTCGTAAATGAGCGACAGGACATGGTTTGAGCAACAGGAAGTGATGTATTACATTTCAGAATAAAATACTTTATTTATTTATTTATTTCTTGTATTGCGTTTGTAGGCGTAGTCATAAATGATAGTTTGACAGCATTTTTGTACAAATAAATCCGTATAGAGCTAGGATTAGTCCGCCCGTGGTGATTTTATTTTGTAAATACGGAAGTTGTGCTCGTTCCTTTTCCTGTTGGTGCGACGTAATCTTCAAAAGTTGACTACGGCACAGCTCCGTCATCCGGCAGAAATAGAAAAATTTCTAATTTTGACGGACTGCCGTCCGCTCACCGCTGCTCGCCGCCGCCGTGTGGAGCCAGTGTAAATTCTGTCACTGATTACAGTGGGTGCGTATTTGCTGCGGAGGTCGGACTGGAGCGGGGCGGAGCTTGAACGCGTGTAGTGTATTTTTGGTGTAAGGACACGTCATTCAGTTAAAGACTAATAACATGTTGTTATGAGTCCACTTCGAACCAAGCGTAAGCTCAGGACTTTGTTTATTTGCTGGTGAAGATTCTCAGTCGTCCAGGACATGATAAAATCAAAAAAGGCCTTTTTTGACTTTGTTTATTCCTTTCTGGAATAAGTTATCCTGAGCCAGAAACCAGGAGCTGACGCATTTTCTGATGACCAACGCGAACCCAGGAGACGTTGGAAGGTAAACGAATAACCAGCTCAGATGTACTGGCCCCGCAAGGACCCCGTGCATCTGAAAAGCTACAAGGTCTTCTCTTACCGGGCTGTCGTCAAAAGGTAAAGAGCTGTTTACAAACGTACCTGGAATTTAGCAGAAGTCGAATGGAAAGTGGCATTTCTGGTAACATGGTCAAGACAAATAATTTCCTTTTAACCTCTCCCTATTCCTCTTAAATCTCTCCCTATTTCATTTCTAAGCTGGAAACTATATTAAGTCATAGAGCCTCAGACTAAGTATGTTAACATCCTGTATTGAAGTCTGTTGTGTTACATTTAAGTGTGCTGATGCGTTAAACTGAAAAAAGATTAAATCTGTCAATCAAGTGTAATGATGTTGATTTTAGTTGATTTATTTTAAATAAATGGTAGTGTCGCCTGGCATACCAAACTAAAGTCAACGTTCTCTGTCACTTAATGGCTTTATGGTTATTTATCTATCATAAAGATCACAGAAATATTGGGTAAACTGAAAAAGAAAAGAATCCGTGAAATTACTATTCAATCTGAATAAGTAAATTAATTAAGGTAAAGGGGTCAGCTTAATACTGACCCCCACTAAAATTCTTTACATAGTCGTCCCCCGGTGTTTAATGTATGTGTCCAGCCACTGCAAAGAAAGGTATAACGGAGGAACTGGATTGGTCCCGCCAGGATCCCCGCTCCGGACCGCCTCGGCGAGTTTCTCTTCAAAACTATCCATGTCTGTCAAAGCAAAAACAAAAACCGGCTTCTAAAAGAGTAGCGGGTAGCGTGTAGCGGTGTCATACACCATATATGGCCATCCAAACAAAAAACGCCCACAAACTTTGAACCAATCACATGCTGCGAGCCGTATCGTCTGCGTCTCGGAGTTCTGACTGGGGGCAATGTACAAGACAGCTGTCACCGGGGGATCGCAGCGGGAGTGCAGATGGAAGTTGCGCAACTTTTTTCACTCAATGGGGGGTAAAAGACGTGCGACAAGAAGTATAAACCAGCCTTAGGCCCTGCACACAGTGTTTGAAAAACGAATATCTGCGCAAAAAAAAATCTCTGTCCATACATGTTTGAATATTTAAAATATTCGTCTACATGTTCCCGTTTATTTTCACCACAGTGTTGTAATGAATATGCTGAACCCATAGGTGGCAGTGTAGTGCAGTCACAACCCTTGAACTCAACCGCAACTTCCTGTTATTATTTTCTTTCTTTTTTTTTATTTGTGTGGACAGACCGCGAGGTTGAACTACTATCGTGTTGGAGTACAAAGTTAAACGCTGGAAAATGTCGACTGGGAATCATGTCAGAGCAGGCATGTTGACATTTTAGCTTTTATTTTTCTCCGAGCATTATGTGACATCAGCGCCGCACGAGCTGGAGCAGAAACCTCCGGTTCTGAAAGTCCACACGCAAACTCGAAAGCGGAGAATTCTCAAATCTCCACTTAGGTCGGAGTTTTTCAATTATTCGTTTATAGTTGCATCAACCGGAGTTCACGTGTGGATGAAAGGCCAAACCGCATGATAAACTGTTCAGTTTTACTGATATCCGGCTACATGTGTACAGGGCCTGAAACCAGCCTTCACAGTAAGGGTTTGTTAAGACCTTTGTTAATCTAATTCACAGATGGGCCCTTCTGGTCACATCTGATGGGTGTGAAAACTGGCTGGTTATCAGTCCTAAAGCTGCGTTATAAGTTTTTGAAAGTTGAAATCTGAGGCCTCCTCCTCTGTTTAGAGATTGTTTCTCTCTTTTTGCATAAATTGCTTCCTTCACCGCCCTCTCAAACCAATTGAAATCAGTTGAATTGGGAAAGCTTCTCAGATGAGAAGCAAAACATCTTCTGTTACAAATAAAGTTCAGTTGTTTTTGTCTTGAACTTTTTTGAATTTACCATGTCAACAACAAAAAAGAAAAGAAAACTACATTGGAAATATACACTTTACATACAACATATATTAAATTGTAAATGTACAAAGTAACATTTCATATGTGCTGAATTTTTAGGTCTTCTCCGTGGAAGGTTCCCCACTGGTATAAATCATTACAGCTCATTGGGTGTGTGTTTTGCAGATGGAAGCTAAAGTTGTGATGGCAAAGCTGCTTCAGATGTTTGAGTTTACCCTCGTCCCAGGACAGACCTTTGACGTCAAGGAAACTGGTACACTGAGACCCAAGAGTGGAGTGGTTTGCACCATCAAACACAGGAAGTAAAAACAACAACAACAAAAGAAACAAGTGCTGTTAAAACTACAAGCCAAGTCTCACTTGGTGTGTATTCCTGCTTCAGCCAGAATCTACTTACTGTACATATACTTGGATTTTTTTTTTTTCATTTGCTGATTATTTTTTGTAAACTTACTTAATAAATTTATTAATGGCATTGTTATGGTCCTGATAAGTCCAGGAGTACCGGGTAAACGGCAGGATGCACAACATATGAAGCCCAGATGATTGTAATTTAGACCAAAGTTTTAATCACATATCACCTGAACAAAAACAACAAACTGGGAGCCCTGGTGAAAACAAACAAAAAGAGGGAGTTGCCCTGAACCAGTCAGCAGTTCACTGTCAGATTCGGGACGTTCCCCTCGCCCTACGATCCAAGGACTAACCCTACAACCAAAAAACATAAATACAGTGACAGCCAGTAACTGCCAGACCCAACAATTAACAGCTCAATAATCCAGTGACAAGGTGCAACCACAGGTCTCTCTGACAAAAGTGGGAGCAAAACGTCATCAACCATCAGAACAACATCACTCCTTCGTCCTCCCTCACTCGTCCAGGATGTGAGCTTGGTCCTTTAAACCATCCTCAGCCAATCAGCTGTTCAGAGAGAGAAAGAGAAAGAGAGAGAGAGTGAGAAAATGAATTAATCAGACACACATTGACATGTCATGGACATATTCTTTCAAAGATTGTTTTGTTGTTGTGCAGTCTGCTGGTTTTGACCAGTACTGACAGTGTCCACATGGGAGCATGGTGACAACTGTCCTGTTTTATTTTAAACAGAGTCTAGTCACATTAACAACTGTCAGAGAAAAATAACCAAAAACTTATGATGCTAAAAACATCATCTTTATTTGCTGCTAATTTAGGTCTAACAAAATTATTTTTTTTTAATAGCCAGGAATTATTCATACAGTAAAAGGCCCTGGATTTAAAAAATATTTTACCAATGTGAGGAAAGCAAATCAAAGAAATATAAATTAAAGATTAAAAAAAGGCGTTCAATACAGAAACAACTGGACTTTTTTTGTACCAGAAAACGTTTCGCTTCCCATCAGGGGAGCTTTATCAATTCAATGAGCAGGCTGTGAGTGAGTAAAGTTATAAACAAGCTGAGGTGACACGCACCAACCTATGTAAATTGAAAAACAAACACACACACACATACTTGAGCTAACACATACATGTGACACATTCAAAGTTCAGCGTGTGGAAGCAGGGCTTAAGACACACACACATCCTACTGTATGTAAATTGACAAATCACATTTCACACCTCAACAGCAGGTACATCTCAAAGTCCTTGCCAGTCTAATTCACAAACGAGGCCCCTCTGTTCTCATCAGGTGCGAAACGTCTGGGAACCAAACCCAGGACCGCACTGTAAGTTTTAGAAAGTTGAAATCTGAGGCCTCCTCCTCTGTTTAACAATGGTTCCTCTCATTTTACATAAACCGGTTTTACATAAACTGGTACAAATAAAGTCCAGTTGTTTCTGTATAAACGCCTTTTTTGATTCTATCATGTCCTGGACAACTGAGAATCTTCACCAGCATAAATTAAAGATGTTACACTCCTTGGAAATTCCTCAAAGGAGTATCACTTGCCACCCTTCATGTCAGAGCATAAAACCAAAGTCTTATGTTAAGAAATTATGGAGTTATTGTGTCTTTGGTAAAATCTGTTATGTTCAATGTCACATGATATCCTGAAGTGGTGTAGCGCTCAGATTGGACTGTGAAAGACTTTCAGCTGTGACCACACCAAATTTTTTGCTCAGTGTCTCCAAAACAAGCAGCTATCCACCTTATTCCTGAGGGTGTCACTGTAGAAGCGATAATGTGCCGTACTTCCGTTTGACCCCGGAAGTAGAATTTTTGCATTGGCTCCTCGTTGTTTGCTTGCTAATCTGCGCGCATCGTAGAAGTTCTGTTAAAGTTCTGTTTTCTGTTATTTCGAGCTAATATTGTCACGAAGATGTCTTGTGGAGCTCGGGTACCTGTTGCGCTGTTCATGGCTGTATGAATAATCACACGAAGCTGAATTTGTGGCTGCAACTAGTGTGTGTTGAACATGCTCCGATAAGAAAAACCCGCATCCTTCTTTGTGGCTGGGCTACGAGAAACCACCTGAAAAAAGTCACCGTATCCTCCAGAGGATCGAGAACACCAGGTATGATTTAAGAGACAGCTTTTAGTGTTATGATTTTATGTAGTCAGTAATTAAATTATACTAATATTTTCGTTCATAACTGGCAAATAAACACACGCACCTATATGTATGCTGTGTGTGCGTTTATTTATACATATCTATCTATATATATATATATATATAATATAGGTGTGTGTTTATATATATATATAATATAGGTGTGTGTGTGTGTGTGTGTGTGTGTGTGTGTGTGTGTTCATAAATGAACCCTAAAGTTTGTATACTGTACTTTTACTTTCAGATGGGCTTGATGAGAGTGTGGAGCTGCTCAACACCACCAGTCACATGCAGCATGACTGTTGGAATGTGGATTGACATAATGTCAGAACAAACCAACGACCTTATTCTATGGTTGCCCCGTGAAACAATTAAAGCAACATGTTTTGCAGAAAGCTAAAAACTTGGACTCCAGAAGTGAATCATACATGCAAATAACACTGTGAAATATTTATTGGCTGTTTCTCCCTCTGGAATAATCATGTTTATTTCAGATGCTTATGGTGGTAAATGCAGTGACAGGTATATAACACAGAACTCTGGGTTTCTGGACTATCTGCGTGCTGGAGATGAGGTGATGGGTGATCGTGGTTTCACAGTGAGGGACCTGCTGCAAGAGCTATGGTGTCAATGTAATCGTTCCAGCATTCACACGCAAAGGATGCCAGCTTATTTCAAGTGAGAAGTGAGAAGACATTAAATGTAAACATTTTTCTCAAACATGTACAGTACTGGTGTACTTGCTGTAAACGTAACACAACTCAACATGTTTTTTAAAGGATGCAATGTTAACTATATTACATTAGAAAAGTATTTGCTAAAATGATTCATTTGTTATGTACAATAGTTGACTGTTAACCTTCTT